>JAQIWH010002326.1:0-25299 GCA_034695005.1 Cryptops parisi | reverse complement strand
CACGTCTTACAACGAGACTGACGCGAGACTTGCGCAGATGAAACTAAATCCATAGTTAGCTGACACGGAGTATAGATAGTTATTTGTATTATAAAGACGGTCGATTAGTTTGTTTCGCACCAATAAGGCTCCTAAACCGCTGGACCCAAACTCGGAAGGGTGAACTCCTATGTCCGGGGGTGATGTTTAGGTTTTTATCCCCCCCCCCCCCATTTCCAGCCCCAAACTTGGGGGGGGGGACCCTAAACATCACATTTAGCAACTTGTTTAGAAGGCATTATTATGTTAGGTCAAGTGTTCCGTTGGTTAGAGCGGTGGTATTCATAAGCTGAAGTGAGTTCGAATCTCGATGATGAAACGTTTATTTTTATTTTTAGAATTTTTTTTCCCTGTAGTAAATTTTTAATTTGTATTTTTTTTTTAGACTATGGAATTAATATAGTATTCTTTTTTCCAGTAAGAAATTGTTCCAGTAATTTCTAAATGGTGGGGAGATCTTGGTAAGTCTAGTTATGTACAGTATGTCTTAAGTTGTGGTTCATGGGTGGTGGATGCTGTAGAATCAAAATAAAGTAGGTTTTCAGTTTTATTGTTCAAATGCGTTGTTAGGATTGGAGTTCTATTGACTATCTTCTGCTTCACAACTGAGTGTTGATAGTATTGTTTTGAATGCTATTTTTTTTATGAACGTACCTACAACGCTAATACGGTGACATTCTTTTGTCAAATTTTAAATTTGTAAGTAGATCACTGGTCCGTCCACCTTTCATAAACTGCACTTTAGTTTTAATCCATAGTGAATGTTATCTAACTACCATAGCTGTTAATTTGATTAATAATTTTGTAACTTTGACAGTTATCTTCCTCATCCTTGTTGTACACATTTGTGTGTGAAAAGGAATTTAATTTGTGACAATTTACTCATGGAATGAAAGGAACACTGTGAATTTGACGACAAATGAAGCTGCTACCTACATGAAACCTAATGCTTAGAGGTGTTTCTTCCTGTGGCTTCTCCTCAGGTTGAACAGTCTTCATTAAGCCAAAATGCCCTGCAGCAGCAGGTCTTTTCTCAAGCTCATTCAGTCCCCTTTCTTGCATTCTTCCCTTAAACTGTCCCCAGTGATCGCTTCTCGCCTTTTCCAAATTGCCAAATTTCATTGCAGTTGCTCTTGCCAACATTCCATCTCATGCCTTGCACCTCCCGTCCCAACGACACCTGCTGCCCTGTCATTCATTTGCCGGTTCAAATGTCAGCACCTTCTCCAATACAGAACTTGTTCCAGACAAAATCGCCAGCAACAACTCCTTCTCCTTTACCGTTCACTACACTGCCCCAAAGCAAATCCCCAGCAAGCCATGGCACCTTTGCCAGTCAAGTCTGTTCCCCAGTTCAACCCAACACCTCACCCTCACCCCTTGTTGCTTCTTCCCCGGTGCCTACTCAAGCACTAGGCCCGACCCAGGTGGCACAGTCTGTAGCCGCTACGTTGAACCTTGGTCCTGGTGGAGCATCTGTTGGAGCACCCATGGTTCAATTTCTGCAAGCGCCGGCAGCAAACCAGACAACTGCCTCTCTTCGAGTTTCATCGAATGCCATGAAACCCATTCAGCCAAAGCAACCTCAGATTCTTCCAAAGCCTGCAGGTGGCACAGGGCAAAACCAGTACAGTGGGCCGTTGAATAAACAGATGACTGTGAATCATCGCAACACCATGGCTGTGACTTCCAGCCAGCCGAGTCCTATTGTCATTGGACAGAATCAAGCCACCGTACTACCTAATCATAATTTGACCATGAGCAGTCAGGGCACATTATTATTCAATGGTATCAGCTTGGGCTTAGCGCAAAATCACCCAATCCTGATTCAAGGTGGTGCTGGTGGACTGCAGAACTTGCAATTGCTCGTTCGTCCTCAACAGCAAGGAACGTTAACTGCATCTTCTAGTCAGCCAAATGCGCAGCAAGGAGTTAATCCTGCAGCTCTTCTTGCTGCTTGGCAAGTTCAGAACCAGGCAGCTCAACAAGCAATGCTAGCACCAGCAAAGGGGCAGACCATGGTTATCCCTGGGACAAATATCATAACTTCGTCTCCCCAGCAAACAACTTTGACCACCAACCAAACACTTCACACACGCCCAAATGTCATCGTCAACCAGCGAATGGTCAATGGTAATCAAGGAGCTTTGCAAATACAGCAAATACAAACGGCACATGGTCCGATTGCACTGGCTATAGCCCCTCAACAACTAAGGAGCCTACATGGTGCTAACATCACTTTGGCTAATGCACCGGCCACATCTGGAACGGCCACGGTAGGATCTGTGATACAAGGTGTAACAATTCCGCAAGCATCCCAGTCACAACTACAAGGTACAACTCTGCAGGCTGGAGTTGTGTTGAACAGTCATTCTCTGGCACAGTCGCAGTCGTCCGCTTTGACGCCCGTAACAGTAACTGTTTCGCAAGAGACTGTGCCAATGTCAGATCAACCATCTGCTCAGCCACTCAACATTACAAAGCCTCCGAGTGTGAATCTGGAAGAACTTTTGAAGCAGGCTGGCATTGTTCCTTCCGACCCAATTCCTTCACTGCAACAGTCACAAACCACAACTGTTGTAACGAACAACATACTCTCGACAGCACCGGTTGTAAGCATGACCCAGACTCAGCCAGTGATGACTCCAATTCAGACCACTTCCCACCCTACTGTAGTTTTGAGTTCAGCCCAAGTTCCGTTGCCAGAAACATCACAATCGCAACTTCTTACTCAGCTGCAGTCTTCAGTTAATTTAAGCCAGGTATGTAATAACTCGTTCATTTCTAATGCTTGTTTTAAAAAACTTTTAGGTCAATTTGAACATCATCTCATTCTGTCATCATCTTTTAATTCAGCCCCAGCAGTCCCAGGCACCACTGAAACTCTCCATCAATCCCGTAGGAAATGTCTTCCTTCAGCGTCCTTTGGTTGCAGCATCCAGTATCAGTCAGTCCACGCTGACAGCAACCACTGTTACGTCATCTGAAGTGCAGTCAATCCCGTCCATGTTACTCCAAAGACTTAATGATGTGCCTCAGGTGTCGACCACATTGACGGAGCCAGCGGCCTCTCTTATTCCTTTGACTGTGCAGAACATTAACTTGTCGACGACGCCTGCGCAATCTTCAGCAATCCTTGCTGTTAGCTCTGCTTCGGCAGCGACAACGTCCGTGGTGCAGAGCAGCACAGCTCCAATGACCAGTGTGTCAGGCTTGATACAAACACATCCTACTTTGGTGCAAAGTCTCGGGCATAGTACTTCGTTGGGTTCTTCTACACCTATCACGCTAGCAGCCCCCAATGTGACTTCAAAATTAAAGCCTCAGCACATAGCAACACAGCAGAATGACAATTTGCCTAATCATCAAGCAATCGTTAGTAGTTCACCACAGACTTTGCCTGTTCGTACTATTACGGCTACAACTACTACTCCAACTGTGATATCGGCTACAATTCCTACAGTAACAGCAATTGTCAAAAGTGAACCTACTACTACTAATTTATTTTTAACCAATTCGCCAATCACCTCCCTTTCTGCGGGGCAGAAGGTTCAAACAATTCAACTGACGCAACAAAATCAAGAGGTATGTTAATTTTTTCAATTGGAATGTTTGTTTGGTAGCAGTCTTTTTTTTCATTAGTCAGTTATATATATAGGCCTAGTAATTAACCCTCTGATGTCCATTTGAAGACCCTATGTGGAACATTGGTTACTCAATTTTTTTGATAGAACGTTGTTGTGCATTGGTTTTTTTATCCCTAGTTTAATTTCTTTGTATTATTTATAAGATACAATTGCTGGAATAACAAACTTGGTCAATTTTACAAAGAAAATATTTCTTGGTTGGGATCTTGGAAAGACCCCGCTTGGTAATGTAGTGTATTCTGATATGCTGCATAATTGCGATACCTAGTCGTGGAAAGCCAAGGCAAGTTGCTTCTGTTGTTGTATTTGTGGGCTGCAAAATCTTGCAGATTTGAAGATCCATGATCTTGTCACTTAATTGGCTTCCTACCCTGCTCACTTGACATTTCTAATTTAGTGCTTGTGGTAAGAAATGATTGATTATAATCGGAAAAGACCCTTCCATCACCAAAGTGGAACTTGAAAATTTGTTTCAAACTTAGAACAGAGTAAAAAAAAACAACAAATGCAGTAGAGTCTCTTTAGTTCGACGCTTTGCCAGTTCCACACGTCCAGTGATCTGACACTCAGCGGGTAGCAGATCGGTACATGAAACTGTCTTTAAACATACAAAAATAAAATTGACGAATTTCGCGTGTAACGATTTTAAAGATGGGTTCAATTTAATAACTAGGTTTTTTTCTTCTTGTTTTTTTCATACTCTGTATTGTGTGGTTAGTTGTGCTATGTTGGTGTATTAATAAATCGTGATTTGTTTTCAAAATCCAGTAATCTGACACCCGCTGGTCCAATATACATTGGTTTAGAGAGACTTTAATGTTGTAGTGTCTTCACTTGATTAGTTATCTCGGTCAAAATAGCTTGGGCATCTGAGGGTTAAAATGCTGATAGTCCAGAAACATACTCATTTTGTTTACATTAGTTGAACACCATCAGTGATTCAGTGTTTGCTTTACGAAATGTTTTTGAAATTACAATTTTTTTTGTGTTTTGTTATTTATTTGCAGAATTTACAGAAAATACAAACTCAATTGTGTATCTTACTAAATCAGAAGAATCACACTCAGCAGCAGCGACAACAGATTCAACAACTGCAACTGAGCCAACAAAGAATTCTTTCACAGGGTAAAGTCATTTCCTTTCAACAATCTCCAGGTCAGACAATTCAACTGGTGAGTAAAATTTGTTTCTGAAATATTATCATTCAAGTTACTGCAAAATTATTTAAATCACAAAAACAATTTGGCTTGAAAGAAAAGTACCTAACACTACCTACGTTTTTTGGGGATTTGACTTGCATTGTTTTACAGCTATTCTTTATTTTGTTTCGATGTTTCTCTATTCTGCTCTGTAGCTTGATTTGCAGTTGCACTATGGCAACACATTATTATAAGAATTACCATAGAATTCAGCGATTTGTAGTTCTAACTTTTCTAGGGTCGTTGGGATATATTACAGTGGACTTTAAAGTTAAAAAAAATTTCAAACGTCGATTTTAAGCATTATATACATTCCAAGCTACAGTTTATCTATCTTTAGTAGGTCTGAAAATGAGTTTAATCTGTTGCAGGTTCAGCATCCCATACAACAGCAGCAGCATGTTGTTAATCCAACCCCAAAACAACCAGTAGTAGTAGTATCTCAATCATCCATTATTCAGTCCACTGCTTCAACCTCATTGTCTTCAAGTACATCAGTCACTAATTCTGCTCAGCAGGCAATAACCAAGCAGAATGTCCATCTAAGTAATTTGCTCAAACAAGTTCCAAATCAACCGGTAAACTACGTTTCAATTATTTCATCTTGCTATGCTGAAATGTGTTGCATTTTCTCATCTTGGTAATCTCGGTCTTAGGCGTCGGTTCGTGTGATGTCAACAATTGCACAAACTACACCTGTATCTGCAGCAGCTGCAACTGTTGCCGTTCCTACTCAAATGAAGGCATGTTGCCATTTCAGTGCATGCATTTAGTGTTCATTCCAATGTATTCTTTACCTTTCACTGGTAAGATTGTCTTGCTAAAAGCCCTTGTTTGTTTGTTTTTTTGTAGATCGGAAATCAGCTTATTACGTTGACTTCTCAACAACGTCAAACATTCCAACAACTGCAACAGCAGCTGAAGACGTTAACACCTGAGCAACAGCAGATCTATTTATCTCAGAATAAGCAGGCCGTAATTCTCAAACTCCAACAGCAGCAGCAGCAGCAGCTGCAGCAGCAGACTGTTGTGTCTGCTGGGCAGAATGCAAATGCTGCAACTTCTACCGTTTTCACACCGACCTCTTCTTCTGGGGCTTCGACGATCGCTGTGGCTACCAACTCTTCTCTTGCTGGTGGTTTACTTGTCATTCAGGTAATATTATGCTTATGATCGACCACCTTGTTTATATTTCTTCATTATTTAAAATACAATTTTCAACTTGAGATAGTTGTATTTTTCTTTTGGTAGCTATTGGATTAAGGGTTTTTATCAATTAAGAGTTGAATATTTAATTCTTGGAGGATTCTTAACCTTGTTAATCAAAACTCGTTTAATCTCTCCCATTTTTTTTACACGAATTTAGCAAATTTTCTCATTTATTTTTCACAATGAAATTTGTTTGTTGCAGACATTTGGCAAGGGGATAGCTCAGGTGAAGTCATTGGTTCCTGCGATTGTACAGGATCAGGTAGGCAGTTCAGTCTTACGTTTATAAAAATTAAATGCAGCGTGTTTAATAAAAATTAAAAGTGTAGCGTGAAATTTATAATTTGCAGCCAAATCGAGGTATCAAAAGGCCAGCACCTACGCCGTTATCCCAAACAGCATTGTGAGTATTTTTTTAATCAATTTTTTACAGCGTGTTTTAGCCAGTAGCATAAAAAAAATTTGGACATTGATTTTCAGTTGTAAATAATAATGATGTAGAACTTGCATCACTTGTTTCTTCGATGATATCAATTAGAATGTCTCAAGTCCATGTATTTTTTGTGGGAAAAAGTGATAATTCACAGTAAAATCTGTCTATCGTCTCGAATTCATTGTTTTCTCGGATACCTCATTCAATTTCTGTGGTGTTGATTTACTAACCACAGTTTAGATAGGACCCGAAAGTTTTCTAAGGTTTTCTTGTATCCATTGGTTTGGAGGTGAGTTTTTGTCTGTCTCGACGGAAACTGTGAATTGAGGTTTTGCTGTAATGGGGGGGATCATTTGTTACGCAATGAACCATTTTTTATTACATTTAAGCAATCTTAAAGTAGCACATTTAAATGATGTCTTAAAATTTTAGGTTTCAAAAACAGTTAGCAAGCGATGAACAAGGTGCTCTTCATCCAGATTGCAAAACACCGTTTCGTTCTGTCTCGGATGCTTGTAAACGCTTGCTGAATTATCATGTGTTTGATAGTAAAACACCCAAGCTTAAAGACCTGCAGAAAGGTGAGCATGGCGTTCAAATGATGAAATAATTATTGATATATATATATATATATATATATATATATACAGTATGCATTGTTCAAGGATATTTGAAGGAACACTGCTTTTGTTTGTTTGTTATTTATTTAGCGGATGATTTGTTCGAAACTGCTTCTGGACAGCTACTGGAAAAAGCTCACAATGTGTATGGAAAATATAGATATCTTTTGTACAAGGAAAGCATGGTAATAATAGTTACATGATGCGACTGGTGTATGGTGGATTCTAGATGTTTATGTATAAGTTTTTTGTTTTTTTTAACCCCGTGTTGGCATCTTTTTCAGAGAGAATTTCCAACAGCTGAATTGGTAATGCTGGAAAAATTGTTCATTGAGGATGAAAAGGAATCTCTCAAAAATGATAAAAAAGATGTTGAGGAAGGAAAAGGTAAAGCTTTAAATTGGTTTTTCTTGTTGACTTTTTAAGTGCAGAATTTGGTACATAAATTATTGTCAACAGTTTTAGATCTTCCTCCAATACCTGAGCATTGGCTGCAGAAAAGCGAACCTACCGATTTTTGCACGACGACGACAACGACGACAACTGCTACTACTGTGACTGCAACAAATACAGCTTCGACCCAGGTATCGTCTCGTGTCACTACTACTACAACTACTGTTCACGTGGCTCCATTGATATCTTCAGCACCTGCCATCAATGAGAAGAAAGAAGTTTATCCTGGTAAAACTTCAGCCGTGTTTTTCAGCAATACAAGTGGTGTTAGTGAGAAATTGCCCAGTTGCAAAGATTCGTCCACTTCGAGTCGAGTACAAAAACCCAAAGATGAGAAAGTGGAAAAGTCTTGTTGCGATGGAACTAAAGTGAAAGTTGAAGTTAAAGTGGAAGATGATAAAAACTATGACGAGTGGGCGGAGATTCAAAAGGAGCTAGAAATGTATCCTTTAGAGAGTGATCATGCGGATAACTTGGAATTGACTACACCTCAGGTGGATTTTGAACCACCTGAAAGTAGCACGAGTCTCGCTGATTTTGAGCCTCCTATTATGAAAAACTGTGCTTCTAACTCGTCTGTTGTCGACACATATCTCGGTGGTATGGCAGATGACACGGGAAGACTCGATACCAGTGCACAAACGCTTAGCAACTCCAACAGTATTGAAAGGATGGACACAAGTGCCGAGTGGAATATCTACAATAATAATAATAATAATAACAATCACAATAATGGGAGCGAGGAGAGAGATCCCGATCCTAATCCACTCATCAACGAATCCCAAGCTGCCGTTGAAAGCATCTTACAGCCCGAGTCGCAGTTGGATCTCTCCGACATTGAAGAGTTCAACCGGCATTACAATGACGAACCCCATGGTGTGGAAAGTACTAATTCCTCCATCAGGTGTAACGGTCTGAAGGATGATGAGAAGGTGCTACTGCCTTCCGCACTTCTGATGGAGGGGGTTGATGGTGAAGACATTGCCATAGAGCAGAGCCTTAAGTCGCCAGATGACGACTTGAATGCTCAAGTTGAAAGTGCCATCAACAGTATACTAAACTTGCAAAGGACAGATGAGCCTTTCGATTATGAAACAACAGAATCGTCGTATCCGTTGGATGATATCGAACCGAAGGAGGAGGAGGAACAGATGAACTTGGATTATGTAAGTCCTCCTTTAGAACTGGATACCTGTGAAGTTGTGGATGCGGCACTCGAAGAAGCTGTGAAAAGTATTTTAATGTGAAACAAACAAAAAATTAATAATTGTGGAATTATACGCTGTAAGCATGCCTCCAAGCAATGACAAAATTTCAGTTTAATACTCATTGGGTGACAATGTTATAACTAAAAAACAAACAACGCTGTGAGTAGCTCATTTATTCTTTGGAGTAAGTTTTTTTATTTTATTTTATTTTGTTTTGTTTATTTATTTATTTGTGTTGTACATGATCATTTTATCGAGCTGCTGCTGCTGCTGCTTTACGTTGCAGGATTTTTCTTATTTTCTGTTAGCTCTCTTTGTCAAGAATTTTCTTATTTTTTTAAACAAGACTAGAGGAATATATAGTTACATAGATAGATTGGATTCGCTGGTTGAACATGGGCCGTTCATTAGGAATGAGCTGAATTTATTATTCAGAAAGGGTTTAGAACATGAGAAAACGTTGGAATTTTATAATTTGCAGCATTGGATGGTGGCTACTTTATTTGTCACGCAAGAATAGAGCTGATGAGGTACAATAATAGAACTTAAATGTTTGTGTCAGGATGTGCCTGTGCCAACCAACCAAAGATGCCTTTATCAACGCAAAAGGAATGGTTCAGCTTCCAGGTGTTGGAAAATCGCATGTTGCACATGTGCAGTTGGCATCTTATTTTGTTTGTTTGCCACATTCACAGTGTGTATATTGTGTCAAGCATGTGCCAACCTTGTGTTGATTTTCATTGAAGGATATTTAATTTTATGTTTTATGACAAAGTAGGTATAAAGAGTTTGAAATTATACCAGACACCTTAGTTGGAATTATACCTGACACTTGGTCACAATAGACTGCTGCATTCTGTCTAGTGCACCTATCTAAATGTCATCTTTTTGTTTAACCTTGGTGTAACTAAGCAGTTATAAAAAACTGTAAAGTTACTGTTTAATTTTATGCTGCATTTCTTATTGTGTTTAGACATAGAATTACATTTCAGGAAATTATTTGGTCCACACAATATGCAGATAACCACAAAATCATCTATAAAAAAAATATACAAATTCGAAAATTTTACTAATTAAACTGTTGCACATTGAACTTTGTCTATGTATGGTATGGAAGTGAAACTGGAAATACTATAATAATTAGAGAAAAATTCGTGATATAGAGAGCTAACCTTTTGCTTGACCAATGATAAAATATTTACAATTTCCTGCCCTTACTATCATGGTGAAAATAAGCAGGCTAACACCAAGAAAATAAGACTAAATGACTGATCCCGTCATTTTGTATTTTACAATGTGTTTGCCAACTTGTTTTTAATATGACAAAATAGTTGTCCGTGATTGATTTGATTTGAATTCAATTTATTTATTTTCTGTTGTCTTTGTTTATAATTTTTTTTTTTTTTTTTTGAAATTGAAAAATTGCAGGTGAGCTAAGCATTACTTGTAGGAGGAATTATTTTTTATTCTTCTTTTGTTAATGTTGATACCAAATTTTTTTTTTAAAAAAACAAAACCGAACATTGACTGGTTGTTTGTATGATTTTAGTTGCTTTGTCTTACAGCTCTGTATGGAGACAACTTTCCAAGAATTATGATATTGAAATGAACAAGTATGATTCACCTAACTTTTGACAACTTGTTTTTCTCCCTTTAAAAGATTTTGAGAACTGGGAGACCATCTCAGGGTTGATTTGCTAATTTTTAATTTATAAGTTGTTTTTACTGCGATTCTTTATTTCTTGATCATGATTGCACATTTTTAACATGTACTTAATTGAAGAATCCTTGTATAAACTGAACGATTCCTTCGAAGAAGTGAACTTTTAAAATGCGAATATTTCTGCAAACATTTGGGCAGTTTTGTGTCTACGTGTTACCTGCTGGTTTCAGAAATGATGTATTGTAAATAAATAGTGATCGATTATTTACATTCTACCAGATGCATTTACATATATGGGCAGATACGTTATTTTTATACAGCTTCCGAGTAATAAAACATGCTGGCGCAAAATGTATGGTTAAACTTGAAAAAAATGTCCAGCTTTGCTTACGATACAAATTAAGGTTATTGTAAATTGAAAAGTTTATTCTCCACTCCCAGTTTACAGTGAAATGTGGCAAAGGCACTGCCTTGTTTTTGTGTTGTTTTTTATATATTCATTTAGTTTTAACTTGTCATAATGGTGAGTTGGAATCTGTGGTAATTCACCCTGTCAAGTTTTCTCCAATAGTCTCCTGTTTCTGCTACTGTCATTCACTCGCTACGTAGCATCTAAATCGGGTGAACCTAAAACTTGTCAAAACCAAAATGGAGCTCTACACTATATGGTCGTCTAGCAATTCAATCTTGTAACATGAACGATTTTGTTCAATTTCGTTGAAAAATGGAAATTGCTAAAACATTTTCAGCACATTTCCTACATACATACATACATACATACATACATTGACAACCATTTTGAAGTACAGTAGTTGAGTTTTAGAACTTGGCAAAAATAGCATTCACAGAACTTTGAAGTCTTTCTACATGATTTTATAAAGTGATGTATTTCAAGATTTCAAACTCCCATAACTTTGTTAATATCTGGATTAGCACAGCCATGTTCAGCATGATGCAGAGATGCTGATTATGTATTTTAAACAGTATATTTTTCAGTACAAATTCGTTAAAAAAGAAGGCTTTTGGAGTTTGTTAAATTTTGCAGGCTGTTCAGTGTGCTGCAAAGATGTATGCTCGATTTCAACGAATTTTGGACAACTTCGAAGCTTTCGTGAAAATCGAAAGAAAAAAAAACCAGAGGCTATAGCTTTTTTTTTTTTGTCGAAATTTGAAGTTTCTTGGATTTACTTAAAACTTTGCAGGGTTGTTGCCAGCTTCACGACAAACATTTCTAAGCAAACTGTTCCACGAAATTTAAAAAATTACTCGAGTTACGACACTGCAAATTGGAAAGTATGAAAGGTGCCTTTTTTTTTTTAGACTTAAAAATGCCATAACTTCGGCAGTTTTGCAAAAATCGAGCTACAACTTGCACGGGCGTGTTCAGGACTTCGGCTTTTGACAATATTTGAAAAAAAATAGACTCTCTTTAAACTGTGCAGGCTTCTTGCCTGCATCACGAATAAAATTTCTGCGCAATCAGATCTTCAAAATACGCAAAATTACGCGAGTTACAGCACTTTAAAATTTAGGTTTTCCAAAAGTGTTATTTTTTTCCGACAAAATTTTACCGCCAGCAATTGACCGCCAATAATTTCTTACTAACAATTTATCGCCAACAAATTATGTTCTTTTTAAACGTGCTATAACTTTGTTAGTTTCGCGAATATCGAGCTAACACTTGCACAGGCGTGATCACCGTCCTCCAGAGATGCCGTATGTGAAGTTTAAACCATTTCTGGAGACTTGTGACATTTTGTCAAAAAAAAACACAGAGCCTCGCAAACACATAGCCTTCTGTTTTTTCAAATTTTGATGAAAAATGGATTTGTCTGAAACTTTGCAGGCTTGTTGCCTGCATCACAAACAACATTTCTACGCAATCCGATCTGCCAAATTTGCAAAATTTGGCGAATAACAGCACTTTGAAATTTGGATTATTTTCTCAAAATTACGTTCAATTTGAAAGTGCTATATATAACTTTGTTGGTTTTGCGACTATCAAGCTACAAATTGCACAGGCCGATTCAGCGTGCTTCAGAGATAAAGTTTGTCATGTTTGAACGATTTCTGGAAACTTGTTACATTTTGTCAAAAAAACCACAAAGGCATTCTGTTTTTTTTTCAAATTTTTATGAAAAACGGATTTTTCTGAAATTTTGCATGCTTGTTGCCTGCATCACAAATAACATTTCTAGGTAATCAGATCTGCAAATGTCGCAAAATTACGCGAGTTACAGCACTTTGAAATTTAAATTTTTTATGAAAATTACGTTTGATTTGAAAGCACTATAACTTTATTAGTTTCGCGAATATCATGCTAAAATTTCCACAGGCGTGTTCAGCGTGCTCTAGAGATGCCGTATGTGAAGTTTGAACGATTTCTGGAGAATTGTGACATTTTGTCAAAAAAAACACAAAGGCTACACAAAGATGCTGTATGGTCAATGTCAACGATTTTGGACAACTTAAAAGTTTTCGTGAATATCGAAAAAAAAAAACAATCCGAATTTCAAAGTGATGTAACTCACGTAATTTTTAGAATTTTGTGGTTCCGATTGCGGAGAAATGTTATTCGTGATGCAGGCAACAAGTTTGAAATCATAGATCGAGGCCATCAGCATTTCAGCCGATTTTCATTTGACCACTCTATATGCATTCTTAGGTGTAGTCCTCTTTAATAGAATTCTCAATTCAGTAAATAAAAAATTGAAAGAGTCGTTACACCGACTGTTCGACATTATAGACATGTAATGTTTCCATAATGAATGGTCCAAAGTAATTTTTTATTTTTAATTTTTGATTTTTGTGTGTTTTGAATTAATTGCCACAGGGCAGGGACAGTGCTTGATTTTGATATTGCCATTCTTTTCGCATTTTTAATCGCCTGTTTATACTCTTTTTTTTTTGGCTTTTTTCATGGCTGAGTGGTTCTTATCGTTAGGATTCAAACACCAATCTCTATATCTGCAATTATTAATATTGAATAGCTTTTTTATATCACCATTCAATCATTTTTTTGTCAAGTTTAACATTTAGTGATGAGTTATACAAACGCAACCCATTTAAATATAAGAATTGACCAACAAAGTAAATAAGTACATCAATCATATAATCAGGAGGTATGTTAATATTGCCCTGTACGACGAAATGGGTTAAAAAGTGGTTTCGACAAGCCTCCCAATACATCGCACAAAGATCTTAACGGTAGTTGTCTTTTTTATCTTGCCTGATGAGTTATGTTTTCGTTAATTGTTTGATGGTCAGCACCTGCTAAAGTTGAAATCTGCGAATTATTTGTCTTGATGGATTCATGGATGAAGAATTGGTCAATTGTATGTGCTGATTGGTGTGTAACCCTAGTCGAATTAAATATCCTAGGGGAACAATTAATACCCCGCATCACTGATTTGATAGCATTTGATTCATATGTATCACATCAACCCAAACATTGAAGTCACCCACAATTCAGTTTATTGTGTTCACGTGCAGATTCTCAATAAACCGTCTGGTTAATACATCAAAACTAACATAAGGCCGGCATATCACAGTGCAAACAATAACTTTTTGACACCTGACGATTAGCTTAATACTCAATATTTCAAGACCATCCAATGCATACATTTTCATTGTTGTTTGGAAAAAAGTTAACAAAGTTATTCACCTGTTTTTACTAAGAACACACTGTCTTTTTTTTATTTATCTGAAAACCACATAAGCGTAGATAAGAGATGTCAAAAAATAATAGTAACTTTTTTGACACCTAAAAATTCGAATTTCGACACCTGAATAGTTATGATGTAAACGATCAAATTGCCAATATTTGATATAAATCGTATGGTTCAAAACAGTAACCTTGATTGAGAAAATGTATCGTAGCTCTGTAAACGTAGAATAACTTTTCATGTGACACTATACATGGAAAGTTATTCACTTGACAACCTGCTAGTAATGAAAACTGAACCAATTCAAGTGCTAGTTATTTTGCATAAATTTATTTTTTTAACAAACTAGGCTTTTTTATTGTAAATTTTGCGTTCAAGAATGGTTTCTTTATTCTGAGAAACAAAACAAAATTGATGTCAGAATTCATTCATTCAAAGTCACCCTGATAATGGTTCTGAAAACTAAGGATGTCAGACACCGCTCCTACCTACGTATTTCTTATCTATTTATTGTTTATTGAGCATATAATAATCCATGGAATCGCACTTACAAAATTATCTACTACTTTTATCTATTTGCGCATGATATATAAGGTGCCAGCGAACTACAAGTCGTCATCAAAACCATCGACACGTAGTATCTTGGTTAATAGACAACATACAACTGTCAATCCTGTAAACATTACTGTTTCGTCAAATTTGAAACGAAAAACATTATGGGACTAACACTTAAAATCAATGGAGCTATCGTCGCGTTTTGCGTATTAGCGCTAGGTAAGTTCGTTTCAAATCGTACACTGTACTTGTAACTACTTTTTAAGCATTTGTATTCATGTTACATGAACACTTCTCGTTTTGACATTTTAGTAGTAAGCGCAAAACCTCCAAGTTTAAGACAAATAGAGATAAAGCAAGTGGTGGCTGGCGATTATCTGGTTTTGTCTTATAAAGCACCAGCTGAATTCACTAGTCAAGTTCAAGAATGCTGGTGGCTGTATTCAAAATCGGATGGAGAATCGGGTACCGTGAGTATTCTACGTTATCCAGTGACGCAAAAATTCCCTAAAAAGCGTTACGAAGCAACCATGAACTACGATACGGGTGAATGTCAGCTGAAGATCTCTTCCGTACTCCTATTCGATGCTCTCAAATTCACCTGCCAACTGGTTTCATCAACAAACGAACAAAGTTATCAGACGTACCAAGTTGAAGTAGAAGGTAATGTACTATAATTATTCGCTAACGAAAGTCTTTCTACCTATAACTCATTGGCTCAATTCAAATTAAACTTCAATAGCTCATTGGTTCAATTCAAAATTCAAATTCAATTAAACGGTTTTTCAATGTTGTCACCAAATGAAGCAAAGTGCCTGTCGATTGACGGGCTTATTACTAACACCTATATGATTCGTCCTGAAATAGACTCTAGAGTCTAGATAATTGACAGTACCGTGATTGACAATGTCCTATAATTGGCAGCAGTTTATGTCAACAACAATGTATTCATTTTAAAATCAAGCTTAAAACTCACATTTTATTTGGAATGTAGCTAAGTTTTCGTTATATATAATACCTTTACTCATTTGGGTGGGAAATTAAAAATAAATAAAACAATAAATAAAGAATTTACGCCTCTATTCTATGCGTGTGATTCTACGCGCAATGCGTGTGATTAACAAAATTCTTCATTTCACTGTCAATAGATCGCCCGGCTGAAATGAACATTTACTACAATGGATTCACTTATAACAAATCAAGTTTGGTGGTAGTTAAAAGTAACGACGTATATAATGTGGAATGTCGAGCAGGACCAAGTGGTAAAGCAGCTCAACTCGAATGGGTGTTTATACCTGATGTCCAAAACGCCATCGTTGGGGATCAAGGTGTTGTCTATGAATACGACGACCCAATGGTATTAGAAGTTGCAATTCGACGCATTGAAACATTTTCTTTCGGAAGCGAAAATGCAATTGTCACTGCTTTATGCACTGCCTACCATGAAGGATATCCAGAGGAGGGTCGTAAGGCTATCTACCTGCAGTTTGTCAAGAATGTAAGTATGATAAACTCGGCCTATCTTTGATAATGCATTATTACAATTTAACAATGTTCAACAAACGGGAAACCTGTGTAACGTGTTCTAATGTACTCCACACTGAACAAATTATGTTTAATTTAGAACAAAAAATCTCTATGAACCGTAATGACATGCCGAAGTTCAATCCTCAAAAAACTACACCTCAACACGGATAACTCGAACAGGTTCCATAAAGTTGATCACCACAGCAATACAAAATAACTCCGTCTAAAATAGTCATTGGAGTATGAACCGAACGCAGACGTCACCGGTCGATGAAAATGAACATTGAATTGAAAATCGAAGTTATTCAGTAAACTATCGAACTTGTACATATGTTATTAATATTACATCAATTCGTATGTGGGGTCTATTAACACGGGTCGTCAAGCAATGAATGCAATAGTCCTCAATGTCTGGAATTATATGAAGTTGTGAAATAAAATAAAATGTGTAAGATGTTAAAAAATAAATTTATTGTATTTTATATTCATTTTATGTTGTAGTGTAGTTGAACATTTAACAAATGAACATACCGGTACATAAGTTATTCTTATTCATTTTTAAAACTTTCGTTAGTCATATTTTGAATTTCAAAAAGCGGATACATATAAAAAAGTTGAGTCTTTTGCACTGTATAAGAAGCCATCGATTCATTCGAGTTCCTTACATGCAATTTTCGCTAATATGCGACGCTAGAAAATCCTCAGATACTCATTATAAGTGTGGACATTTTGCTCATAATCATTTTCGGGTCCACTTATCCCGGCGGGTCACCGGGGTCGCGGTGGGCAAGCGCACACAGAACATACTGCTATTTCATCCGCTCCTCCGCCGCAACACGAACATCGACCCAGCTGTTGAGAGAGAGCCTCTCAAAAACTTTGGGAGCTGATCTCGTCATTTTGATTCATGGTCTCCCTCTAAGCCTCAAATAAACGAGTTTAATTGGTGCAGACAAGGCTCGCCCTTGTTAAGGGAAAAACTCATTGTAAGAACAGCATTTTATTCTACAAAGTGGCTAATTCGAGCAAAATTCAGTCTTTCTCTTGACTAATTTTTCAAAGAGCAATCAATATTTTATAAAATAATTTCACATATGAGACATAAATAATCCTTACTTATCTCTTTCACGTCAGTTGCATGTTTTCTTAAATTTCTCTTCAGCAAAACATGAGGTGATCACCACATTTTATAGTGCCATCATCACCTCTTCTCACATTTTATATAGTGTCATCATCACCTATTCTTTATTTTGTGTATGTGGGGGGGGGGGCGCTCCTTCTGGTTCCTCAAACATTCTTGAAGCCTTGGAAGGAGGGAGCGTCCCTTCGGACCAGAGCTCGTTCCTCGCCACCCAGGCGCCGGCCAGGGGCACTCCTGCGTGGGTGGCGGAGGGACCGTCCACTTTGTCAACTTCTGGCTCGGCAACCCCTCAGGAGGGAAAGTGGAACGTCCGAGAAAAAGGGAGAGTGGACGGAGGAGAGAAGGAGAGGGGACTTGACCAGCGGGAACGGAACGAGCGGCAGGCAGGAGAAACCGAGGAACCTGAACGTGCACCGGCAGTGGCTTTGGACGTGCTCCTCGACATTCACGGTGCGCACTAGAAGCGAGGTGAACGAGCGAGCACGGGTGCATTGGGCTGCCCTGTACAGTAGGTGACAACTTGCCTGTCCTCCACTATCTGACATCGACGGGAACGTTCCCACTCTTTCATTGTTATTTCTTCTTTATCATTGCCAAATAAAATCGCACCTACATTGTTTGTTATCGTCGGTTTCTTTTATTCTTTATTTTTTTAATGCTGTGGAGCTGCTTTCGCCTTTAATAAATACCCCTAGACCAGTAAGAAAGTAGTTTCCACAACAAACATTTCTTGAACTTAAGCATAGTTTAACAAAAACTATTGAAAAAAATGTAGAAATATTTGAGAAGTCAAGCATAGAGGTACTTAATTTTCTTGGTGGGTCTACTTTGGCCTTCTTTACTACTAAGGCCTGTTTTTTATAAGGTTACCGACTGGTCATAAGACTGTGTCATTTGACCTTCAGACTTTATTGAATCTGAAAAATGATGCTTAGGTGAGATTCATAGATGCATAAATATATAGTAAAAGATATTCAGCATAAGACTGAAAATTGCCATTCAGGAAATCAGAAGTTGCGTTGTGGACACCCTGTACAATCACTTTCAAATGACAGCTTATCCATAACATCACAGAACGTTGTTCGTTGTCAGAGTTTCACTCGTTGTATGATGAGCAGTTTTACTCTGAAAACCGTTCGTTATGTGAAATTTCATGGTACAAGTATCTCGTTATAGGAGGCTGAATAATAGTTTCAAAAACAGTCACGTCTTTGAACTTTTCCTTGAATTCAGAATGCGACGTCATTTACTGTAGGTTGGTGACGCACAACTTGTACCATTTAAAAATACTATTGTATTTCGCAAATATAAAATTCACTCAACTATAAGACGTGACCGACATGACCGAATAATAATAGTGAATTTCAAGGATTTGAGTAAAAAAATTAATTGTGTATAAAAAACACAATTATAAGAAGCACAAAAAACTTTCTGAACAAAAAAGCTAAAACTGAGGCTCAATAAAGACCCCAAATCTCAATTCCACCAGCTTAAGGAGATTCCTCGCCTAGTTACAAATTCAAAACATCCCCTTCATCATCACATAGACCAATTTGACAATATCATCTACCAACGCAAAGAAAATAGCCACAAGTTTCATTTCGGAAAACAATGTCATTATTTAGTTAAAAATAGATATCCATATAATTATAAGTCATACCTTGCATGGAACGCGTTGCCATACAGGCTTCGGAAGCATGCTTCTATTAGTATTGATCAAAAACCTGTTAATTTTAAAAGCTTTGACAAGCAATTGTATAATCATGTTTTATTGTTGTAGAGTTTATTTTTTGTATTCTCCCTGTATGGGTCATCTGACCGCGAATAAAATCAAATCAAATAACACTCTCATTCGTATGTGTGTAAAATACATATATTCTACCGGTATTATAACAAATAATGATGATTTTTTATTGTACCTAGTTATAAGTACAATAAAAAATTATTATTAAATTATTATTAAATTATTATTACAATTTAAAATTATTATTATTATGATTATTACAATCCAGAGAATCAAAATACAAGAATATCAAAAAATTATCTGACATATAATAAATGGTTACATACACTTTTTTTAAATATTTTAAAATGCTGAACAAAAGTCCGAGAGCTTATTATCACTATACACAACATTCTTCCGAATACAAAATGGCAAATCATTCCAGACCGGAAACACATTGCAGGAATAACGTCTTTCACAAGATTTAGTTAATTCCCTTGTAATATTGAATTTATAAGTTAACAGACCTGTGGCTTATCTGGTAATTAAAATACACACCATATTTATGAAGTGGATGACTTTGATTATAAAGAAACTTCAGAATTTCTAAAATTCGATACATAGTAATCAACTGTTTAAGACTCAAAATCTTAAGTACTAAGCATTTTTTTGTTATGAAATTATATCTCGACCATTTAAACAAGACACGCAGTACATTATTGTAAGCTGTCGTAACCTGTCTAATACGAAATTCACGAGCATCAGCCCAAATCAATACAGCAATAAAGTTGTTTATTATAATTCAAACGCCCAAAAATAAAAGACGCAGCTAGGGAGCGTTTTGTGTAAAATTATCTATCAGACGCGTCTTATAATCGCGAAAATATGGTACTTATCATCTTTTACCTTCAGAGACACCATGTGTAGACAAGACATAACAAAATTAATCATTGCTGCGATATAAAAATGTTTTTCGAAATTTATAAGTGTATCGTGAAAACAAATATATTAAACAGGTTTATTGTCACGTAAACCTTTTAATCAATTCTTTTTTTTTTGTAACCTGTTACACAATGTGCCGTTGTGTTGTATAATAGATAAGAACTGCTTTTACGAACTTTTAAATCACCAACTTGAAAATGCAATGTCTTCGTTACTCAAAACCAACTAATCTTTAACACACTTCGTTTTAAATTTTTACATTCGCATGTACAGGGTGTCCATAAAGCCATGACACCAAATAGGATACAGCGACATTGGAAATGATTCATAGAATATTTGTTGATCTTTGTGTTGTCAATGAGGAATAACATTTTTTAACATGTAATGTCATTTAATGTCTTAACATTGTTTTTTATGTATTAAAAACACATACACGTAATTTTTTCATGCAATTCTATAAGAATCCATGATTCTTTGCGTTACTCTTATACGACACTTTTGGAATGGCAACAAAACATTCGGCGAACAATCGAGACTGTGGCTACCGATGTGTTGGTGACTACCATAAAATGAAGAGGTGTTTTGATGCTAATGCTGCTGATGGCGACCATTTTCAACACTTGTTATTTATAATTATAAGATCATCATGCACCAAGCACTTGCTTGTCATATACCAAGGTATTTTAGTATAAAAAATTCACTGAGTCACGTCAATCAGTTTGAAAGTTAGAAGAGAAAAACACAAGACGAGAGTGAGTATAATACCCTGAAATAAGGGTGAGTATACACACTGTATAATACATTGAAATAATAGTTTTATTTGTCCATTAGTGGTGTTATGTCCACACTCAATTAAAATATTTCAAAAATTATACGTGCCCACTTGTTGAGCATCACTTATCTAGGATTTCTGATATCTGGAACTCTAATTATCTGGTAGTTCTTTTACAATTTTTGATATTCGGAATCAATTCGTTATAATATTGATTTCATTATAATTCACACCTGAATAAAATTCTGAAAATCTCGGAACCACTTTTTATTATACAGCTGCACCTATTTAATCATTTCGATGAAGATAAACGACCAATCCTTTACGTTACGTTCATTCATCGACAAACAAAATAATATAAATACGCTTTCACATGTGTATTAGAAGAGTTGACATTTTCATAAACAACCTGTACAGTGTCACTCATTCGTCGTCAGACTTAATCTCATCTTAATCTAATAGATAGTCGACTTAATCTAATAGATAGTCGTGAATTTGAAAAGAAATCATGGAACTGAATCTGGGAACCAATGGAATTTGCATTATTTGTATATTAACGCTGGGTGAGTTATATCAGCGTACGTACTGTAACACGTATACAGTGAACCCTCGCTTAGCGATGTCATCGGGTAACGACTGTTTCGTACAATTCTACATCGGTCATTTTGTATTCGTGTAGCCACTGAAATTTCGTGTCATAAGATTTTATAGAAACGGATGACAAAATTATTTTTGTTGTGATTTTTAAATAACGGTTAATTGCTCTTATAAGGCCTACTTATTACATAAATACTGTGGTCTACCATTTAAGTTAACTGCGTTAACTGTATCGATATTTAATAAGTAGTATATTACTCATTTCATTATTTTATATACTGTAATCATTTATTGGTTATTAAAGTATATTATGTTACCGAAATATATAAAATCCAGGCATTCTATAGAATAACTAGCCTGTTTGGCAAAGTTTGCAATAACATGTTGTATACAACTGTGTAGGTTAGTTAACAATATTTACTCTGAAAACCTTTAGGCCTAGCTTTGAACCTAACCTCAATTCTTGTTTAACTATTCCAATGCTAATTTCATCATTTTCTAAAAAACCAGGCGTGACATTCTACAAAATGTCTGCATTTCATACATTGTAACATATATAACATATATACCGGTAATCTATTTGTATATTTCACATTTCATAAAATATTTCTATAAAATATGTCATTACGTTTAATGGTAGTATTACTCAATTGTTATTAATTAGTATAAAATTTATCTTTTTTCCTACACAGTATTGTGTGCAAAGTGTCAACATTTAAGATTTCGAGATTTCCGAGCGGTGGAAATCAAATCAGTATTGGGTGGCCAGGACGTGGTTTTGTCGTATAAGGCTCCATCCGAATTTACCACCAAGGTAGAAGAATGCTGGTGGTTCTATTCGACGGCAGAAGGCGAAGCAGGAACTATAAGCATTTTACGTTATCCCGTGACGCAAAAATTTCCGAAAAAACGTTACGAAGCTAGCATGAACTACAACACTGGCGAATGTCTATTGAAAATCTATTCGGTGCGGATATTCGATGCACTCAGGTTCACCTGTCAACTAAGTTCATCGAACGGCCAACTAAGTGATCACACTTACGATCTTCAAGTACAAGGTAAATTTCAATACAGCATGTCCGATTATTAGCTTTAAAGTTATCAATATACTGTATACAAGCATATATATGTAAAATTTTGTAAAGTTAGTTTTCCAACACCTGGTATATATCGTTGATATGTGTTAACCAGTGATTTTGTACTTGCCCCCCCCCCATCATATTTCAAAAAAGCACAGATAGTCCCCCGTTTATGCGTCGGTTAAGTTCTGCGAAATACTTCGCATACCAATTCAAAAATGGGTATTTCAAAAAATCACATATATAAAAACTTTATAGGTAGGTAGGTAGGTACTTTGGGTTTAACGAGGGCACCGACTGGCTTTTACAGTTATGTCATTTGGCCCTCAGACTTCATTTACATTGGAAATACAGAAATGATGTAAGATGGGGATGATAAACATGGAACAGGGTTTCATGATGCAGGAGAAAACGGGAGTGCCCCGAGAAAACTTGCCCCCGCAGTGTCAGGCCCTAAACTGAGAAAAACTTTATTAAATAAATTTTTAAAAAATGAAGTTTCGAATGCGCAGCATTGGGCAGAATCGCATAATAACGAACTTTTTGTTCACCTATAACGAGCATCTGGAAGGACTTCTCTCGTCAAATGATATAGTTCAAGTGCGTATAAGAAAAGTCGCATATAATCGAGAATTTTTCTATGCCATTTTTTCGATAGACCTATTTATTTGTAGGCGATTTTTATGTGATTTTTAATTTTCATAAAATTGTATTTGAAATAGATCGTCCAGTCGAATTGAAAATCATGTACAATGGAGTCTCTTATCACCAACCAGCTGTGATAATAATAAATGATAAAACAGAAGACATACGAAACGTGGAATGTCGAGCAGGACCATGTGGAACAGCGGCTAAAGTCGAATGGGAATTTATTCCCGAAGTGAAAAATTCCACCATTTGGGATCAAGAAGTTTTTTTCGAACACGAAGGCCCCAACAACATACTACAAACGGCATTTCGAACAATCGAACAGTTTCAAATTGGAGACGAAAAGGACTATGTCATTGCGTTATGCACTGCCTTTCACGACGGATATACAAATGGACGTAAAAGTATCTTACTTAAATTCACTACACAAAGTAAGCGAATTTTTACATTCCAAATTCTGTTCTAATTTAACTTGAAGATATTACGATATTTGTTCTTCAATGTGCAATACAGTCACATGATTTTTAGCAAGTATTTTAATCTTGTCATGTTCACTCGAGCCTCTACAACAAATCTAGTAGACGCAGGCCCGGGGTTCGGTTTAAAAAAAACTCGCTGTACGATCAGTATGTCACCGTATAAAATGCCCACTTCATTCGTGCAAAATTTCCAAATCTTTCCCTTTTTGTCACACTTTCCATAATACAATACAGTAAAATGTTTTTAAACTGGTTCACGTAAACAACGTACATGATCACTATAGTCTGGTTCATGGCCTTTTGACAGCGTTAAATCTGTTACCTGAATTCCTCACTTTGTATCCTTTCGCGCCTTAAGTTAGCTTTGGAAAGTGCACTGGAGAGGGACAACATTCGATTAATGGCAGAACACGAGATGTAAACTGACCCTCCTAACTGATTAAACACTGTTAAAAAATCTTGAACCAGACTAGAAGTAAGTTTATGTGTATGTACATGTTTATGTTTTCACATTTAAACATTTATTTATGCTTATTTATGCAGGTTGAAATGAAAGAAGAATGCATTTGACCAATCCGAAATGTTCAGAATTTAAAAACGCGCGGGTGAAACTCAATATAACGTTTCAACTTTCCACTGCAAGGTGTCGCCACAAGTATTCATCCTTTCAAAAACTAAATGCGAAACTGAAACGTGGTAATTCATTCATCATACCACTAAATTGAACGCTCAGAAATAAAATGTTATTTTAAAAAGAAATTATAGTCATGTTTTATTTGTATAATTTTGATGTATATGTTTACTCCCAGGAGTGTTAAATTGAAAAATTAAAAATTGAAAGAAAATTAAATGTACATACAAAATATAAAAAAAAATACTAAAAAATTTGCTAAACTACTTATAGTACAATCCTATTTGTTAAGGTTGTACCTACACGATTGTTTAGGTTGGGATTTCCAAGAAAACACCAACTCATTCGCATCAATTTTAATTTAAATTTCTTTAATATTTATTTGGATACTTGTGTATTAAACAACAGCCATTATCACGGGAGCGAAAGGGGATTGCTGTTGTTTTTTTTAACTCACCTGAACTGGTGTCTATCGGTTTAGACGCCAGTTTAGATTAGATCGGTTTAGACCAATCTAATAGACCGGTTTAGATTAGATCAGTTTAAAAACAACCAATTTTATCATCATCATCAAATTAATATCATACTAGGTTTCAAACCCGTCAAATTGACGAGATTTTGTAAAAACCAATTAGTAGGTTAAGTCTATGGAAATCTTTATTCTTTTATACACTCAACACTTTGGAATGAAGTAAACCACATTTTGGTTCATTTAGAGCAAAAAAACGCCAAAATCCGTAATGTCATGCCAAATTTCAATTCCCGCCAAATACTACACGAATAATTCGAAAAGATTTCTCCAAGATGATCTCCACACCAATAAAAAAATAAATTAAAAAAACTTTTAAAAAAAAGGTTTTATTTTGCAAATGCACTAAAAGTTAAAAAATAAAATTTTCTTTAGTATCCAACAAAATGTTCTTGACACATATGACTAAAACTATACTCCGTCCCAGGTATCTTTGGACTGTCACACGTTCTGCGCAGCTTTTGTATTCATCCTCTATAGCAGTTATGGCGTCATGGCGGTAAATTCAAAATATGATAATAGCAAACGAAAACTGCAAAA
>JAQIWH010002325.1:0-25314 GCA_034695005.1 Cryptops parisi | reverse complement strand
TACTGGCTTGCCATTTTTACTTGCTTGGAAGACCTCTATGTTTCGAGCTGTGTGGCCTAAAATTCTTAAATAAATGCCCAATGATGGACATATTGTGATATCAGTCCTACAATGAAAAGATTAAGAACTGGACTATCAGGAAAAACATACTAACCATGAAAAGTGGTGCCAGACTAAAATAAAATGCAATTTTCTGTCTACACAGCTGAAATGTTGACAAAACTAAACTTCTTGGTGTACAGATAGCAGATATGTGATAATCTTGAAAGTAGTGAACTTATTCTAAAAAGTTACTATAAAACAACAGTTTGATGTTTGAATAAATAAAATTTAAGAATTCACAGCTGAGCTATGTGCTAAAGTTGTGCAGGATCAACAGGGTCATACTACAGCTTGAATAGTTAGTGCGTGTCTTTACATTTTTGAATAGGGTTACATAATAATAAATTTGATTGATGAGAAATTTAATTAGTAAGAAAAATTACGTCATGACTCATGTCATGCACTCATGGCCACCGTTTTATCCTCAAAGTAATGTTTTTTTACATTTTTCATAACATTTTGCAGTGATCTAGTTCTATTGCTGTACAACTTCAATGCATTGTACACATTGAACAACTCTAGTACTTTGCTCAGTTGTGAGTTTTTCCATCATACATTTCTCAAGCTTTCTCTGTAAAAACAAAAAACAAAACAATTTATTAACTATTTCATTTGTTGTGTGACTTTTTAGTCACCCTGTAGTTGGATAATGAAGGAAAAAACGCATGATAATTGTTATAACAATTTGGAGGATAACTGATTCTATTAGTGACATCACCAAAACACTAATGACAAATTAGGGTTTGATTATCCGAAATTTATTCCGGATTACTTTTTCAGGATATAAGATTGTTGACTTGTACTATAAAAAATAGGCAGATGGGAATGTTAAGTTGTACTTTTTTTTCATTGAGTGTAATAGAAAATGCTTTTGGGGTGACATAAATTTATACTGTATAGGTTTTAAATATGCATCCTTTTCGTTATATTGAAGAATGACATTTATAAAAACCATTGTCAAAAAACGATTGTTGGAATATACAACCTTTACCATAGAAATTCATTACTGGGGACTTGGTATCTTAAGAATGTTTAGTGCTGCAATAAAAACCAATGAAAGATGAACTTCTTAGGCCCATCAGGAAAATCGATTATTGGCAATGTGGTTTGAGGGTTTTTCCTAGATTTTTCTTTCATTAAGCATTTTATTAATTTTGGGGAACAAATCAAGTTGTATGTTCTTGGAAATGATCTAATCCTACTATACAGTAGAGCGTCGATTTATCCGAACTAATTGGAGTCATGAGTGTTTATAAAACTGATTTGTTCGAATAATCGGACATTAATAGTTTATGTGCATATATTGAAATAAAAAATCATTTTCTATGTTTACGACGGTCATATTTTATTACATACGTGTCACATGTGTATTTTACAAAAAAAAAATTTTAAAAGCATGAAGTTTTCTTGGTTTTTTTTGATACTGTCTTTCATGGATAAATACTGTTCGCTTCCACTTTAGCATTTTATTTAACCGTAGGAAAGTAAAATAAATATCAGAACACTATCCACTCGAGTGTACAACGACTGGCATAAATTAAGTGGAATCTCTGCACATCTACTCCGCTGTTCGGGTATAACTGGTCGTTCGCATAATCAACGTTCGGATAATCGACGCTTTACTGTATAGGGGATTATTAACTTAATAATCAGATCAATGGGAGAATCATGTTGGTTTTTCAATTGCATCTAGGAGCAGACAGCGGAATATTGGTATACAAGTGAATACAAGTCACTTTATTAAGCATCATGAAACTCTTCTGGGGCCACCATCTTTACCATCTCATATATTGGAAACTATGGCGACAGAAATTAATCCACCAGAATTCCGGTCCAATCTTACTGATCTACTTGTTAACCAAGGATTACTTCAAGGTACAGTATATTATTTGTTTGTGCAGTTGGTTTTGTTAACCATGACTTTTTTGTATACATGATTGGTATTTTTCTTTTGCTTTGTATTAGATTGAGAAATTTATTAAAAACAAATAGTAAATAAAGCTATTTGAATTGCCAACCAGCTCTTTCATACCGTGCTTTAGTAGATGACGTTACTTTCCCATAAATAAACTTTTCTTCAGGTGTAGATATATGCTTTTGTAGATACAGGGTGAGGCAAAAATTTGGTCACAGTTAAATATCACGAGAACCATTGATGATATGAAAATTCTGATTGAACTATAGTAATGAATATCAGCCGTGGGCTATCCAGTGCATTTGCTGAGTTCTTGAAGGTAATTTTAAAGGTCATCCAATTATTTACTTTCCCCACATGTGATTTAGAAAGATTAAGGTATTCACGAAATAATGCCAACGCATGAAACCGATCGAAAATAGACCAGTAAAACCGGAAGTTATGGGCGAAAAAAGAACTTATTCATCGAAAAGCAAACTCAGGGGCAGCTGCAACAACTTGGCCTGCCTGACAATGCAGAAGTGGAAAAGTGGTGAAAAGGTTGTGAGAAAACTTATTAAACTGATGCATGTGTTAATGCATCAGTCTAATAAGTGTTTCCACAACTTTTTCACCGTTTTTCTACCAATACATTGTCAGGTAGGCTATGTTTTTTGTGGCTGCCCCTGTTTGCATAGTGTATTTCATTCGCCTGTAACTTCTGTGTTTACCAGTCGATTTTTTATTTGTTTCGTGCGTTTGCATTATTTTGTGAATACTTTCCTCTTTCTAAATTACATGTGGAGTTTCCACGTCAATACTTTTACAACAAAAACGCCTATAGACAGAAATGCTTACTGTCATAATGCCTACTGACAAAAATGCCTAAAACGGAACTAAAATGATTTAATTGTATACTATAAGAAATACACTTAAATGATAAATTTAAAAATAATTAAATTAATAAAATAAAATAAAAATAAATAAAAGGGAGAAGAAAATAATCCAAGTCCATAATAAATAGAATAAACAAAATAACAAACACCGCAGCAAATATAAACTATATTATGGAGACATACGAAGACGAAAACCTGGACATTATTAATTGTTTGCAAGGAATTGCACATAATTTCGAACTTCAAGCTGTTTTAAATGTCTGTTTTATTTTTATTTTATTATACAGATGAGTAATATATTTAATGATTATAGTATAACAAACATTCTCCGTAATTGAATTGTTTTAGTTCCGTTTTTGTCAGTAGGCGTTTTGACATAGACGGTTTTTTTAGGCATATTGACATGGTACTGTGTGGAGTGGATATTAAAGAAGTTAGTAATTGGATGAATAATATCCATTTGACTTGAAAATAATATCCATGTTCACTTTCAGTAGCTTTATTGGATAGCTCATGGCCGATGCAATAGTTCAATCGGAATTTTAATTATTGTACCAATTATTGTATTTTATTGCTTTTTATTCGCTGTGATCCCTTCGGATCGTTTTTATTAAATATTGTAAATAAATAGGCCTAATAAGTTCTAAGTTCTTTTCAACTTAATTTTTTGCAAAATGTTTCTCTGCAAGTTGGAACCAGCTGTGTATGAAACTAAATAAGCTCGTGCTTTTGTTTTATATCTGGCTTCATAGTGTCTATTTTGATGGCACCGTGTGCCAATGTTCTCTGTGACATCGACATCATACGTTTTTGCCATCTCGTGCCATTTTTTTCCGATAATTTGTGTTAATGGTTTCAAATTTGGGGAAGGTAATTTAATAGAATTAATGTATCAAAATTATTAAATTGCTGCATTAGCTACCTAATTTCGTGTTGAATTACTCAATTAGGACAGCAGTAGTATTGCATGTCATTAATATTGTGTCACATTGTGTTCACATCAAATTGGCTGATCTTTTATTGTGCAAAAATTTCAACTAAACTTATGGTTTATTTTGTTTTATGAAATTACGAGTATTTTTTTTTTAATTGATGTTGACCGATAAGGATAGATTCAGTTAATAAAAATGTTCATGCACTATAAACAAATGATCTCAATGAATTAAAAACTGCTTTTAATTCTTTCAGTGCTTTCAAGCTATAATCCTGGTGTTTTGGCTCAGAATGAAATGATGCGACATCAATTGTTTTTAACCAAACAACTGTGTGAGCAGCAGAAGCGATTGTATTTATCTCAAATATCATTTCTTGTTCCGGATAAACATTATGCCACTTATGATGAAACCATAAAGGTATCCTGTTTTATATTATGTGGGTTTTTTGAAAAAATTATTTATGAAAAATGTCACAATTTGTTTAGTATTTATTTTTATTTTATTTTGGTTTAGTTTTTAAAGTCACATCGAAAGCATCGAAAGAAATCTTCCAGAAGCTCTTCATAGAACAAACAGGTCGAAATCATTATATATTATTGAATTTTTTAAGAAGACTGTATTGTAACACGAATAATTTCAAATAACGTATAACTATAACATTTCAATATTGAATGAATATACTGTTGAAGTTTGTTTATTATACCACTTACGTACAATTAATTTATTGTATCATAACGATTACTGTTGTACCGTATAGTCTGGAAGACGTCCATGTTTAATTATTGCAGAATTGGAATGAAATTAAGTTACCCCTTATTATCCGTGGTTTTTTTATACTCTTTATATTAGCTTCACCTGAATGAGTTGTGAGTTTCTAAATACAAAAACAAAACTAGTCGATTGATTTTGATGAATGTGGTGTCCATGGATTTTGATGAATGAGGTGTTCTTAGTCTCACGAGTCACTGCCTATATGTTGTTAATAAAAACCAATATGTCGGATGTTTTATGCCAGTAAATAAGGAGAAAATGCATTTTTAATGTATTTGATTTTAGTATACAGTATGTGATTTGTAACGTTTATATTTCTATTAATAAAAAAAAAATTATATTTCAGAAATTCGTGAAACAGCAAGTAAATAATACCATATAATATCAGTGTTTCCCAAAGTGTGGTACACGTACCACCAGTGGTATGCAAAACATCTCAAGTGGTACGCGACAGAGTTTTCAAGAAGTGATACACTATGTTCATGTTGTGTACGAGAAGAAATGTTATTTGAGAAATAATAAGTAAAATGAATCATTGTACCTTTCTTAAGGATTATCAATTCAAAGAAATGGGTACCCCAAAACTACATTTGTGTATTCTACAGATTATGACCTTAAAAACGAATTTGTCATCTTTTGTTACTGTATCTGGAACCCAAACAAAAACTCACACATTACTTTAAACTGGTTTTGAATTCCATCATGAACATTTTTGTATACTAAAATTGTAACTGATAAATCTACGATTATTTTTCAGTTAGACATAATTTTTGGTTTTCATGTAAATTTGTTTTGATTCAATTCTTTGCCACGTTCTGTTGCATTCACTTCTCTATTTCTGTCATTTCATTGCAAGAAATTTCAAAGAGAATAAAAAAAGACACGGGTACATATTGATTTTTCTTCTAAATTATCTTTGTATAAAAAGTGGTACGCAAGAAAATCTCTGTCTTAAAAGTGGTACGCGACTTGGAAAGTTTGGGAAACACTGCCATATATCATAATCATATTACTGGCAATTTGAATTGCCTGCTCGCTCTAGTTTGTATCTCACTTCAAAGATGGCGTTACTTTTTCCATAGGTAATATTTTCACCCCATAAATGGTACTAGTGTACTACCTGGTGAATATTGTACATAGTGAATGTTACTTTATTGTAATTGGAAAAATATATTTGATAAACCCAATATGGCTTCTAAGCACTGTAAGTAGATATAGTTTATTATTATTATTATTATTATTATTATTATTATTATTATTATTATTATTATTATTTCCATGACCTGGAGAAAATTGAACTCTAGTCTTTGATTGTAGTAACAATCAACTTTACGACTTGGGTTTTGGTAACAGTGTACTCTTCAGGACTTTTCAGAAATTCCCCAGATAACAAGGGATTACTGTACTAAATCCATTTCAGTTGACAATTGGTGTATTTGCAAAGTATGATCACTCTTGTAACATGCATTATGTCATGTTTTTAAAAATGGATTTTAATTTTGCCAAATATTTTGGCAAGGGCCATTTTTTTAAATCAATCGATAAGAATTGTTTTTATTTCCCATAAATTTTGTTGTTTTTCATTGAAACAAGAACAAAGAGGGTGTAGTAAATTCCTTTATTGTGCCAAGTAATTTACTGCTCAATCTGTCATTATCATTGTGTTCACCTTGCAACTCAACGGAATCTTGAGTCTCTTTTTTTTCTTTGTCGTCAATCAAGTGCTTGCAAGCTACAAGAGACGTTGAACTTGTTAAAAGAAGCAAGCAATGATGTGATAAAAAAATAACAAAATGATGGGTGGGAAAAAAAGTATAAATAAAAGTAAAATTAAAAAAAGGGTGACAACAACAACAAAAAAAAGAAGATACTTCCATACAAAATCTGGTTTGCGCCCCTTGGCAGACGAAATGGAAATCTCCTGCTAAATACAGCATGATATGATGTGTGTTAAATGTGCATTTTTCATATACAGTACTAAAAAAAAAGTTAAGCTAATGGTACATTGGGATTGTATGATACATTATATATGGTCAACAAAAATAGGGAACTTTTGTAAATAAATGCGTATTTTTATGCCCACCAATGAGCATTGTTAAAACCAATAAATGGTAATGTAGCAGATGATCAATAAGGTTTGTGCGGTTCTCAAATTTCATTGGTTATCATTGTGTATAGTCTCGAATCATTGATTTGTCAGCTTACTATACTAGACTAGTTATATGCCCGTCAACAATGACGGAAACATTTTAGATCATGTTGCCTGACGTCATTCTAGTCTATTATATTGAGAGTAATAATTGAGCAGCACCTGCATCTGCAAAAAAAAATTCTGATTTCGGTGTGACAGACATATGCTATATTTGCCATATTTGCTTGGTCTGTCTGTCTGTTTGTTTGTTTGTATGTTTATATAAACAAACAAACAGACAGACAGACCAAGCAAATTTTATTGTTAGGTTGAAATAAATGAATGTCCATTTTTATCATTCAATTTTTAATACTGTAATTGGATAATAGAAAACATACAATATATTACATACAATTATGCATTCTGATTCAGTATATAAGTCAATGGATTGTTTACAGTTAATATGAAATAACATAGTTAAGTTAAAAGGTACTTTTTCGTTTGCCGAGAGGCACTGCTTATGGTGCTAGTGACTAAGGATAATGGTTCTTCTAGTTTAGGTTAAAACAAACAAAAACGTATTAATTTTATGATTAGTGATGAATTATTAAGTGCTGTATTTTTACCTATTCTAAATTTCGTTACATATACACGTAGACACCAGTTTAGGTTAGTTAAAAGTTACAGGCCAGTTCAGGTTAGGTTAGTTATATGTATACTTTTAAAGTAATTCAACATCAGTTACTAACTACTACTAAATATAGTAATTGTAACTAGGCCTGCTAGTTAACTACAATTTTGTAAAAGTAATTACAATTACTTTCCTAACTACTTTACAGTAGTTGAGTAATCGTAACTACTTTTGTCAACTGCTTCTCCACCGTGGCAACTGACTAGTATAAAACGTTTACATTATTTTTATATAGTTATGTGGTTTTAATAGTTATTTTATCAATTTTTTCAACTTTGGCAAATTGATAAAATTTATTCTTACATTGCATGGAAGAATACACGCAAAATAATCAACTTTTCAAACAATTTGTCTGAAATTTTGCACCTTTTTGGTGTAAGTATTTGGCCTGTCATACTAAAAAGACACTACGACGACACTGCAAATTTCTAAATACAGTAGTTATTTATTAGCATTATTGGTAGAAGTTAAACTATTTAGTTAACTACCATGTAAAGTAATTCAATTACGTAGTTGTAATTGCTTTACATAAAGTAGTTATAACTATCCAGTAATTACTGTAAAAGTAGTTGAACTAGTAGTTCAACTACTGCCCATCACTGTAAGTTAGGTTGATAACTCTTAACTTACAACTCTATGGTTTAACACTTTTAAAAAGTAGGCAACTTTAAAAGAACCAATAACTAAACTGCTCAATTTTAAATTGAAATTTTAATGTTTTATTTTTTGTTAAAGGTTGTTCTGAGTTAGATTAGAATAGAGTTCCAAAAGAAAAAAAATTGTGTTTTGATACTAAACTAAGTTAGTGATTAAAAATGCATAGAAGACAGTATGTCTGAGATAATGTAAACTACTTATACTGTCATACTTCTTATATAAAGAATTTTAAAAACTCTTGTTAACTACAAGTAGTTAGAAAAATGTAACATCATCTTCTTGAGAAAGGAAATGAAAATCAACATGCTTTTTTTTTTTAATAAGATAATTTAGTTGCAATTACAATCACCAATTATATATGAACCTTTGGTTATGAGAACGACAAACTAATAGTATACAAACATAATTAAGGTCTAATTATTATTATTGTAAACTATAGATAAAACTATTTTAGAGATTCAGATTATAATACATTGATTGTGATATTTGTTGGTTTTTTTAATGAGATTCCACGATCAAAAACATTGATAAATTTTATTTGTCATAAAAAAAAATTGTTAATGTTTTATTATCAGTACTGTTGTAACAATAGCTCCCCCTCTTTTTTTTTTTTTGTTTTGTTCAGATGAAAATTACATAGTAACTGAACGAAATAAATTAGACGTGCTTCCGGTTCCTACTACATACCACATCGCGCTACAACTAACCGCTCTTTATCCAGTCTGCTGCTGTGTGCACCTTGCCACCAGTTTTCACATCAGACGCCAAAGCATGCTGATGCAGGTGGGCTGAGCAGAGTGCTAAAAGAGGAACATGTAAGAGCCTGCGGACAAGAAAGGTGACTTCAGTTGCAGAGGAAAAATGGATGTTTATATCTTCAACCTAACCTAGACGACTGAAGGAGTCATATTTTCTGATCAGGTATGGATATATTTTCATTTTTTTTTCTTCCGGAATTTCTTCAAGCAATAGTTGTCGTCAGAGGACATTGGCTCCTTCAAGAACATTTTTTGAGTTACTGCAGACGACAGATCAGTCTGGTGTAAACACATTTTATTTTGAATCGATTTTATCATCCCCGTGAAAGATTCTGTTTGAGTTTTTCGGTTGCGATTGTTTATGTAGGCTATGTCCATAGAATGGATGGGTTCTTTTTATTGATGTGTAGGTCCATAGTAAGGGAAAAAGGCGTCGGGTGTTATTGATGTTGTTTGTGAATGGGATCAGATGCTGCAGATTTGGGTGGAGACGTTTTGGTAAATGGTTATTGATCCGTGTACAAACAGATATCGATAATAAAATTGTTAATTTTTGATAAGAACTTTTTTATAATTAGTTTTTTTCTTTAAAATAGTTAACTTTATGTACGCAAATATGTATTTTGTTAACTACAATGTATTTTAGATAAATTTGCATTTTGCTGAAGTATTTTGAGACATCTCAAAGGCTAGCACATTGAATGTTATAATTTTATGTTCACATACAAAATCCATATAACGACCAACAAATTTAGCATGAATTTCCTGATAGTGTGTGTGTTCAATATTTTGTACCTTTTGTATGTAAACAAAATTATTTTCAAATATCTATACCTATATATTTTTTTTTATTAATTGAAGGGCCTGGTGTAAAAGGGTGTTAAGTAACATTTTTGTCAAAAATGACCTAGAAGAATTTTCGAATGTGTTAGGTGCAAATCTACCTTGCTAACGCGTAATTTTGAGCAAAACAACAATATGTGTGCAACAAGATATTAGTGCAAGAAATGTGAAATAGCCCATTGACAGTAACGCGATTTCCTCAAAATTGTAAAAATGTTACTTATTATTCTTTTACACCAGGTCCTTCAATTAATAAACTTTTAACAACAAATCATTGGAGCATTGTAGCGTTATGTTTATAGGAAAACAAGTTTTAGTATATTAACATATTAAATGATTTATGATTGAATTTATTGCACAATATTGTTTTTTGATTAGTCTTTAAACCGTTATTAATTAATATTCCAAATCTTGACCAATCCCAAACATGTTTTCGTGTTTACGTTTTAAAAGGCTATGTAATTTGTACGCTGCATTAATCGACGAGTTTGTTATTCAAAACAAATTTATTTTTTTTAGAAATTAGTATCTTGAGAAAATTATCAGTTTAAAAATACATAGAAATATCTACCAAGTAACGTAAACAAAATCAATCTGTATGGCTATCCAAAAAATAAATGGTCACTTACCTCTCTGATCCTAAGCTCATAACATTGCATTTAGCGTTCTTAGACTGAAACGGAGTTTAGATTATTGGCATGGTTTCACATATGTACAGCTATTACAATATTAAATTATATATATATTGCCAAAGTTACATACTTCTAACAACATTCATAAAATGCTATACAAGAATGTGAATGCAAAGTATGTAGCGGTTGGTTCACTGCCAATGAAAATATTCTGTCTGTATAATAAAGTCCAACTCTTGTAATTTCTGTTTGGACTTTATCACGCATTGACATTAGACATGGGATTTGAGTGAGGTTGTTGTTTATCATTTAGACTTTAAATGTTAAAGCTGTCATTGAAGTTGAGTTAAATTTATTTTTTTTCAATCAGTGACTGGGTTTTGCGTATCAAAAAACTAGTCATTGTGCGATACTTCAAAAGGAGTGCAAATGTTGAATACGTATATCCTGAAATGTTACATGAAAATGCATGGACCAGTGAATTCGCTGTTGAATGGATTTTTAACAGCATTAGTTCATCAAGAAATTTAAAACACCGTTTTCTTGAAGTGAGAAAATGTGAATGAATTATGGTTGTTGTATAACATTATTTTATTTTCTTCTTCTTTATCTAGATTAACTGCTGCTTGAGGTAATTAAGTTAGCTGTTCGGATTAAATTTACCAACAACAAAAGACCCGCAATTTCGTGTTCATGCTCCGACTTGCATAAAAAAATGGATACTTGGCAGCTTAAGTTAGTTCGTGATGCATGTTGCAAACTCGAAAGAGAAAAAAATGAAAAAACAAATTGACTTAAAATGTTCTTGTCCCATAAAAATAGCTACGAATTGCAGGGAATTTTGACCATGGTATTATTTAGAGCGTTCAGTTACACTCGGTGTTGGTTTTGTTGAACGTAATGAGACGATGAAGGCTCAAATTAAAAACAGACAACAGACTTTGAATACAGTGCATTGTACACCAGTAGAATGTGTTTCGTAACGTAATGTTTAGAAATTTAAAATATTTGTAGGACAGGAAAAAAAACAAGGGTGCTAAAAATATGAAGATGCGATTTTATTAGAATTTATTTTATTTTTTTATATGTACAAACATTAACCTAAAAAAAAAGGAACTTTTTCACTGTCTGGTGGAGGTGAAGGTTTAAATAAATCACTTTAATCCATCAAGGGTTTCCTATAATTTGTAAAAGCAGTGACAGCTGACAAATGGCTTTGGAAATAGCAACATGCTGGTATTTTCATTAACACGTGATTATGAAGTCATCGTGCTAGGGATTTAATAATTTAAGTTTAGCGATGTGGCTGAATTTTTGGTGATAACGATATTAGACTGAAATATTTACAAACATTACCTGGAAGCTTAGATTATCTATTTATTTCATCAAATGGATTACCGTGATAAAAACTTGATGAATTGGGTGAGTTACCTTTGGTGTTAAACAAAAGACCTGTTTTAAGTGAAAATTGGGTACTTTCCGGTTATAGCGGGGTCCGTATGGTGTTGTTATTTGGTTGTACTTGGTTATGGGTTTATTTTGCAGGTTAGGTTAGGAAAACAAAACAAAATCATACATTTAATACGTTTCTTTGTTTTTCCTAACCTAACTTGCAAAATAAATCTATAATCAAGTACAAGGAAATAGCAACATCAGATGGGCCTCGCTATAATCGGAAAGTACCGAAAATTTTATATACAGTGGAATCCGGTTATTGTGATCACGTTAGAACTAGTACCTTTTGATAACAATAGCTGATGACATTTAACAATGGATATAAAACATTAAAGAGTGACTTGGGACATTGATAATGATAACTAACTGATTGATAACATTATCTGTGATTATAATGACCGGATTCCACTGTATTACAATTATAAAAAATTCACAATTCAACAACATTTTACTTCGGATACATTTTATCTGTATCTATCTACTGTGGTTAACCTTTACCGTTTTTGACATTTTTATAGACTGGTTCTAAAAACAAAAACAAAAAATCATTGCCGATTAGCACCAATACTCATGTTCTGGATGACCATGTTACTGTGAAAAACAAACCATTTTATAGCGAAAACATGTTGTGCAAAGCCCTTGTTTTAAGCAAGGGATTATTTGCGGAAATATGCAAAATAATGGAGCAGCAAGTGAATACAATTCAAAGTGTACTCGTTATTTTAGCAACCATTTAGTATACTGGGTGGTGCAAAAAAATGACCTTTTTTTATTAAAAACAATGGTAAAAATGTACGCCTAGGAATCTAAATTAAAATTCTTATAATGTACTTACTGGTGTATAGAACACAACCTACAATAAGTTTATTGATTTCATTCGGTTGATTTGTTACATAGAAATAGTATTCGCGTGTACAATACAATACAACAGATGAAGATGTCTGTTGTTGATTTTTCATATATACTGTACTTTTAAATTTGTTGTATTTTATTATACTCTATATATTAGCTTTACTTGTGAGTGAGCTTTACTTTGTTTGTTTGTGAGTGAGCTGGTAATTGAACATAATAATGGCAGCTACAGTCGTTTATGAGAATATATCATATACTCGAATATACCAAAAAACGTGTTAAACGAGAATTGCATCCTTTCGCATAAATCAAACACCTCATAAGTCCAATATAAAAAAAATCGCATAAATAAATCGAAACTTGCAGAAATAAAAAATAGAATTATTCAAAAAACGCAAAAATTGAATATCGAAATGACAATGATTGCACACATTTTTAATTCGCATAAATCGAAACATGTAGAAAAATAATTTTTTTTAATTATGCATGTACATACAGTATATCTGTATGCCAGTAGGCTATATATATATATGGAGTATGCTTAAAAATAATTTTTAATGTTCTTGTTTTTACAAATATTCGGGTTATACTTTTTGCACGGGTTACACCACATGCATAAGTATATAGGGGCGAATTTGTGTATCTTATAAATGAGTGTGTACAGAATGTTCTGTTTGCAGGTCAATGCATTGTTCGTTATATCAATGATGGTTCATATCAATTAGTACAGTACTGCAAATAAATACACAAATTTTAAGAATGAAAGTATAAAAACGTAGGAGGTAGGAGTGAATCTGTGCATCTTTTGGGTGGGCGATCTGTACAAATCCTATAACTGAGTTACCTGTTGGTAAGACAAATGCATTGTTCGTGATACCAAGGTGGTGCATATCAATTAGTACAGTAGTACAAATCGATTTTCTTTTTTTTTCTCACCCAAGGTCAGTGCATCACCTTGGTGTGAGGAATTAATCTTGACTTTTTCGGATATTTTGGATGTAGGTGAAAGGTGGCAAGAAGTGGAAGTCGTTTAGCTGGTTTTCTTCTCAAAGGTTTTCCTAAAAGTGACCTTCAAAGGAGAACCAAGCAAAAACCCAGTGGCTAAGCTAGTGATAGAAAGCTATGCTTGAGTGCACCCTGGGTGGAAAAAAAAATAGTAATAAAAACAAAAAACAAAAAAATAATAGTTGAGGAAAACTCTGTTGTACTTTTCTCTCTGATGAGCAGTCTTAAGGCGAAATAGCGTCATTATACAGCTAGGGTTCGGTGAGATTATTTCGAGAGATAGCATTATAGCCAACGGAAGAGGTAGTGACAGCATAATAATGTGCGTTTGGAATTGCTTGTTGTTAATTGTTACAAAGCCAGTTTCATCAGGGATCAGCCCGCAAATGTCACATGGTTATGGTTCGACTCCATAATAGTTTGTTTTACAAACTGATAGGCGGAATACGACGGATATACTTTTATTATCAACAGTACTAAAATATTAGAAATTTTTATCTCTCATGGAAATACAAAATTTTAATTTCAAATTTAGATTCTAGTGCTAAGGGTGGAATCGCAATTTTTTTAGCTTTGGTAATGTATGTCAGTTTGCCTGGAGACATGGTAGTTTGTTTATAATTTTTAGCATACAATGGATAGCAATTTAATGTTGATGAGCTGAAATTTTTTTTTTATTTGTGTTAAATTTTATATTGGCCAAATGCATAGATTTGTGCATGAAGTTTATAAATGATTGAATATTTTAATTTGGCCTTTTGTAGTTCAGTAGTCTTCATGGTTCACCTATAGAGTTTGTATAAATTCACTTCTGAAACACTTTCATGATCTGAGAAATAAGAAAAAAACAATTAAAATTGACGAGAAATTGGATATTGTTAATTTAGTAGTAAATAATTTAATCCCAACATCTAACTCAAAATTTCTTTTCGGCTGAAAATATTAATGCCACTGGAAAATACGAACTAGTACTGTACGTAGAATACTGAACTATAAAATAAAGTACAGGTCAGTACTTTCCTGTTACCTTTTGAGAAGACTTTGCGGCGCGCTATGGGTGTAGCTTGCAGTTTACAGTTGTCTATCAGTTAACAAAAAAGTACCGAAAATAATGCCCACTACCATAGACTAAAGAGTTAGACTCTTTAGTCTATGGTACCATAGTACTCTAACATAATACTCTAACATACTCTCTAGAGTATCATAGTACTCTAACTCTTTAATCGATGTTACTACAGTAGCTTTCATCTGTATTTTTATTATACTCTTTATAGTAACTTCACTTGTGAGTGCGTTGTGAGTTCTTACATACAAAACAAGACGACTCTATGGAATGAGGTGTTTATGGATTCGTCTAAGTATTAGTTTATCGAATGACACTGATTATATGGCGTCAATGAAAAACCAATATGGCGGACGCTACATGATGTCATATATCCATTATTCTTTAGATCCTCTTACAGGCTAAATGGCTTGATGAATTTTGATGAATGACGTGTCCATGAATCCGTCTTAGTCTCACGAGTGTCACTGCATATATGCTATTAATTAAAAACCAATATGGCGGACGCTATATTCCAGTATATAAATGATAAAAAAGCATTTTTAATGTACATTAAAAATCTACATTTGTTTCATCTTTATAAAGTTCCGTTTTTCTCACGTAATATGCACAAAGCAATACGTTTCATATTCACCAAACATAGTGGTAATCTATGATTACCACTACTAATTAAATTTCCATTCGAATCTACTGTAAAAGAGACCGCACAATCCAGAAATATTCATAAGCTAGCGTGACTTGATGACTCTAATATTGTTGGATTAAAGAGGATTTTCCATTAGATATTACATAACTTGAGCACCCTTGCTCAAAACCATTGATCAAAGATAAAAACCTGAACCATAAAACTACTGCAATTCGCTCGACTGAAAAAATGCGGTTTTGTTTTGTTTTTTGTTTTAAAAAAAAAAAGGTTAAGAACGAAAATTGCATTCACGCATATTTTGCGAAACACATGTGGTTCGAGTTATTAAATCATCATGTTTCACCATTTTAAAATAGCGTTGAGGCAGAAAAATGGAATTTGAAAGAATCATTGTTTTCGTACTTGTGAAATGTGGGTGGTGACAGTGGAATTGATTGATTCCAAGATTGATCATACGCATTGTTACCTTCGGGCTTTCAACTCAGATGGAGGAGAAATAAGTAGAAGGATGGATGAGCAAGAGTGTAATTATTTGTTCTTTCTCATTTTTTCTCTCGGTGGCATTTCTTTGTTCACCTTTTGTCCTTTGAACAAACCTTGCAGTCTCTTTCGAGGGCTTTTTGGTTTTGATTTTTTGTTTGTGGTTTGTTTTTGTTTTTTTTTCTTTTATGATTATTACAGTTCTCATGGAGAGAACTCCCAGTAGCAGGTTCACTTTCATTTTAATAATGTCTGTTTTCAATAGATTAACTTTTGCTTTTGTATGTATGTAACCAGTGAAATTTCAATTTATTTTTATACGCTTTATATTAGCTTCACTTGTGAGTAAGTGTGTTTGTGAGCTGGGAATTTAACGTATACTGTCTTCTAGAGTCGTTTATGAGAATAAATTGTATAGTTCAATTTACCAAAACAACGCATAGCCACATAAGTCCTTCGCATAAATAAAAACTGCATAAATCCAATGTAAAACAAACTATAAATAAATTTAAAATTGCAGAAATCAAAAATGGAATTACTCGAAATTTGCATAAATCAAGTATCGAATTACTCAACGATCGCATAAATCGAAACGCGCATAAATTATAAATGGAATCACTCAAAACATGCATAAATTTAATACTCAATTACTCAAAAATTGCATAATTTTTAATTTGCATAAATCGAAACATGCAAAAATGAAAAATGGATTTTTTGTTGTTGCAGTAACATGGAGAAAAATGGAGTTTTGCTGTTGGTTCACTTTCATTTTAATAATGTTTGTTTTCGATAGATTAACTTTTGCTTTTGTTTTCATGTAATCTCTGAATTTTTAGACTCACTTTGTTTGACAGTAGATAGGTTCATGCTGTTACCGCATAAATCGAAATTTCGGTAGATTAGAAGTCATTGAGATTGATCATTTCAGATTTACAAATGTTCGTTTGTTCTTTAAACTAATTGCAGTCTTTTGACTTTTTGTTTTTTGTTTTGCTTTTCCGTTATTTATTGCAGCTCTCATGGACAGAACTGAAAGTAGGATGTTCACTTTCATTAACAGATTAACTTTTGCTTTCAGTTTCATGTAACCACTGAATTTCCGACAGTTTACGTTCAAAGGCATGATATACAGTTTAGGTGCATTACAAGGCAGTTATACAAGGGAGGGTCATAGGGGAGGGGGGCTCATGTTCACCTCCCTAAGCTACCTTAAATATGATCCTACGCGAAATTGTTTGATACAAATTCGGAAAAAAGTTCATATTCTCATTCCCTACCACAGGGATCCGCAACTTTTTAGTAGTGGCGTGCCAAAGTAATGTTGTCGATCACTCAGCGTGCCAAAATAAGTACTTTATTTTTATAAACAACAAGTATCAAACAAAGTCATCAAGTTTTTTCCGTTTTGGGATTGTTTTAATGGCACCATAAGTATAATTTACTGTATTTTAATTCACTCAACGTGCCGTAGGTTGCCGACACCGGTCCTACCCTAGATATGCATAAGTTTAAAAAAATAATGTTTAATAAAAATATGCAAAATAATTTACCTTACACACTGGGTAGCATAATATCTCTCATTCCGACTACCTCCCACCTAAAGGCTTTATCAATGTGTATTGAAAAAGAAGAAAATAGAAAACGAATTATACTGTACATTAATCTACATTTTAGTCATGTGTGTATGAACATTTTGTGGGTATTAAAAAACTTTTTAAAGAAAAATTATTTAGGTATTCCAAATCCAATCAAAAATTGAAATTTGTTTTCCAATTTATTTTATTATTATTTTTCAACATAAACTGTCTTCTATCGTTTATATTTATATGTATCGATAAAAATGTGTATGTTGTATTATATATATATATTTATTATGTATCAGTAATTCCTTTTATGCAACGTGTAGAAACTTCTCTCCCCCAAAAAAAACGGGAATTTGTAATATACGAACTGAATACAGTTTGTGTATTGTTTTCTGTTTTGTGTATCTGTTTTGCTTCTCTCTGGATTTCATAACCAATTTCTCGCATCATGACATCTAATTTACAAAGCGTGTAATCGTTTCAGGTTTGGGTTAAATATTTCTCACTCATGCAAGATATAACCAACTTGTTTATTTAACTTGCTTGAATAATTTTGATTTATACAAGGTAATTTGCTCCACAAACATTGGTTTAAATTTAGTTCAAGGGTTGGGATGTTGAATGGACTCGAGTTGTTTTATTTGACGTGTACAAACATTTTGATTTTGCACAATTCCAACCATATACAAGACTACAGTGTGGTGGTGGTTTTGATTTCTGCTGTACTGTCTGCAGTTGTGCTACAAAATATAAACTTAATATACAGTTATTCTATATTTTATGTATTGAGACTCTTCTTTATTTTTCCGTTTCTTGTTATCAAAGTTCCTTAAATTCACAAATAATTGGTTATTATTCATCTTACTAGACTTCACAACCACCAGAATGAAATTCCTCATTATCATTATATCCATCCAAACATTTTTCTTACTCCAAACATCTGTTTTCAACATTTTTTCTCTAAATTATGTTCGTATTTAAATATTTGGAATATTACATATTAGCTCAGTTCATTAACCTAATCACTGTGTACACATCACATTGTATGCGAATATACAGATTTAGCTTTTAAAAATCAGGAATATTTTTATAATCATGCATATGTGATCTCTAATGTGATCTCGTACTGGATAACAAAGCCGTTTACTGTACTGCATTAAGTTTTTAAAGGTAGGGAGAACATGCAATGACATCACTGTTGCAAGTCATCAGTTACGTCATGTTTAATCATTTGGGAGAGTGCACTATGGATCAATGCCAATTTCAAACCATAAAAAAAAAAGCAAAACAAAAACTATTCTGCGATCTCTTTTGGAACTTTCAGTGAAAATCGTTTTGAGGGAAAAAAATCATTATAGAATTTTCATAATTATTTCCGTAATAATTTCTTTTCAATTTTTAGCTTTGAAAAAAAAAATTACAAATTACATTAACAATAATAATAAAAAGAAGTAAAGACTAATGTGGTGCTGCTGCTGCTGTAGCTAGCACCAGGGTCCGTTGACCTCGTGGTTGGACCTGCAGATCTGGCTCTCTCTCTCTTTTGCAGTCAAAATCGATTAAATGATGAAAGCAGACGCACAAAGGAGAGGCTGCATCTGTCGTCTAGCTGCACATTGTAAATAAGAGGTCCCGGCAATTTGATGCAACTTAAGCTTTTGGACATGTATCGACACCAGTTTTGCAGCTATTCTTTGGCGTTGTAAACGTGCAGCTGATGATGGAAAGTGCAAAGAATTTCATGTAGTACATAATTGGAGGTAAGCGCTAATGACTCTATTGGAACTGCTGCTGTATTCCAATTGCAAGGAGCATTTATTCAGTAGCGAGATGTCCTGGTATAGATATATATTTCGTGCATGACATGCTAATGTAAACTATTTTATTTACATTAGCAGTGTAGTTTATATAGGTACTTTGGTTGCAGATTTGACACAGTTGTATGTAGTGTGCACTCAGCATTTATTGGTTTTTCAAAATTGAAATATGTGTGTTAAACACCTAATGCCACTCTTTGTCATTTTAAAGTGCGTCTGGCAATGCAAATGCAAACATTACTTTGGTATGTCAGCCATAACAAAGTAATTTTTCCATTATCTGGTGGAGAAATTATTCAAAGAATTCTATGGAGTACATTATTGGAGGTAGATTTTATTATCTATATAGATATTACTTTGTGTTGGACACTCGCAAGATGTAGTATTGGTGGTAAAAAATATACAGTATTCAGTGCATGACATAATATAGATTTTGTCTATAAAAATTTGTGTTCAAATTGTACACTTGCAAAGAGCTTTATTGTATTGGTATATCTTTCAGATATACAGTATCTTCGTTATGAGTTTGTTAATTTCTATAAAATTATCTTTTTTTTTTCATTACAAACCAAGAATTACAAAATCCCCTCCAACATGCAATCAAATTAAAGAAATGTTCGATGTGTGTATTGGAAACACGATTTGTAAAGTTTTGGAAATTCATAATACTGTTTTGATTGAGATGCATATTATTGTAGGATGAACTTGGAGTAATTTAATTTGACATACATAACAGATGGCTCGTTCAGTCAAATGAATTATGCAGTGCGAATTTGTTTGCATTTCCAATGAACCAGAAAATTAGGATCTCTTGTTTCCATCAAGTAGTAATACAGTACAGGTACGACTCGATATACTACGTGTAGATGGGTTAATGGAATTGCTGCGTAAATCGAAATTTGTGTAAATTGAAAGCGATTTTTGTTGACAAATGTTTGCACCTTCCTTTACCGCCGTCTGCCAAGCCATGGTTTCAGAGTTATATCTGTGAGTTTCTAGCGGAATAAAGTACACCGTTAAATTTATCTATTAATATTTATATCTGCATAATCTAAAATTAATTGAATGAAACTAATTTATTGTAAAAGATATAACTATCTTCTAAAAAATTAAGGGACAGGACAACGTAATAACAGCCATAACAAAGTATTTTATTTTACTGTATAATTTTGATTAAACTGAACGCACATATCAAATCCAGTGGATATATAACTTTTCAACAACTGTAGTTTAAATTTTAAAAATTTGACTTAACTGTAGGTATTTATAATTTTTTTCCGATTCGAGAAAAACGTTTGTCTAATAATATACAGTATGTATTCCAGTGCAATTTTATATTATTGTACCGTTTATGTTTCAAATGTAAACTTGTGTGCAAAGTAGCATAAGATATGCAACCAAAACTGTACTTTTAATTTATAAAGAACTTGGAAGGTTTCAATTGGGGAGTTAAGTGGAAAAACAGCATAAATCCGCTTACGTCGTTATTACTTAAAATGCACATTGAATCGGTTTAGATCAGTCGTAAACTTTGGTTGCATATAATTTACACTTTCGGACTTTTTGAAGTAAGAATATGGAACGCGACTATTGTAAAGCTGATTTTTTTGTGATTTCTTTCTTTATGTCGCTTCACTTCCTGGTTGTTTTACTCGCTTGTTTCACTTTCACATCAATGGAAAATATACAGATCTTTGGAAAAACGGCGTAAATGCATTTATAAATTAGCACGATATTTGAAATAACGTGTACTTGCATATTTAAATTAACTCTAAGTTGAGGCCTTTCAACTAAGGTTAACAAATTTTTTTTGCAAAATCTGTTCATGTTCCTTTTATAAATATACAGTTGACAGGAATTTCTTTTAATCTTAAATTTGAAGGTGCCAGAAGCTTTTGCCCTTTTTCGCAAAACTACATTTTTGGAGTTAGGCCGTTATTCCACTCGACTCGTCAATTTATAGAACTTGAAGGGTCTCAATTAGATTTATCGTTTTATGGAACAGAAGCTTTCATGAAATTAGTAATAGAAATTAACACCACCCGAAGATACCATTTGGTACCTTGCTGATAATACTCGACAAAATTCTCGTAATTTATTACACTCATAATTCACGAAAAGCTTACATATAGTTTTAAGCACTGGGTGTGGTATATGGATAAAACAAAAACTCCCCAAACAAGATTGTGCAACATTTTTATAGTTGTTGAGACCCTATAAACTTTATCATGTAGTGTTAACGGATAGTACACCATCGTTGTTGCAGGGTTTTACGAACAATTTTATCGAGCCGCGAAGTAATTAATTTGAAGAGCAAACATCAAGTTGGAGCGTCTGGTACCTTTTGTCGTTTCAACAGTAAACTGATGTGATGAGAAGGTTGAGTTGACATAACCGTGGTTTGCGTGTCAGATCTGTTACCTCGGGATGATCATGATGTTGCACGTGATATGGATGCACGAAATCCAACCAACCCTGTTAAAGTTTACTCAATCTTAACATGAATGAAAGCTGAAGGAAGGTTGGCAATAACAACGAGAGCCGTCTTATCGCGTTTGAACACATTACTGTAATTTGCTGACAAGAATGTTTCACTTTTTTTTTGTTCACCCTGATTGGAGTTGCCGCGAGTCGTTTTTTGTTTTTTTAAAGGAAAAATCGATGATCTTTCATCGCCTTTCAGTAACAATTTGAACCTTCGTGTAATTTGGTTCTCACTCGATTATTGGCAAGTAAACAGCAGCATTTTGCTGGAAAATGATGGTAATCCCATTAGTGATTTGCATGCTTATTAAATGCTATTGCTCTCTTTTTTTTATAACAATATTCGAACAAGAAAGTAATAATATTAGCGCTGCCAACAACGTAATGTTCTGAAACGAAATTACAATGTCTTGTTTTCTTCACCCGAATGAAGCCATTTTTGATTTTCATAAAATTTACGATGCCTATTTTGTTTAAAGGAAACCGTTTTATCGGAACATTTCAAGAAAACAATTTTCGCATATTTTAAAACCTATTGTTATTTTTTGTCGGAGAATTTTTCAAATTTTGGCAAGTGTTTAGCGTGATCTTGAATGCAATTTGCTTCTTCTTCTTTTTTTTTTAAAGCAGAAGCATTAGTGTGATTACATTAAAAAACACCCGTGAAAATGTGCCACTGACCCTACCTTTTGTGTCTGCGTAAAGAGGTTGTGTAATTATAGTTCATCTAATGGTTGCATGTTGTGGCCGCCAAATTAAATATTGATTATGCCTGTAAAAAAATTAAAGCTTGTAATTCATCCCTCGTTTACCGTTATAATTGCAACACCTGCACGACTTGGTGAGACATTCGTGCAACGTATAATAGAAAAGTACTGTTACAATTGACTACATTACTTGGTACGATACCTACTGAATATACTTAAACACTTAAAACAATGTATAATAAATTAATTTTTGTAAAACCGTACAATTTTTTTCTTGATTAGACATGTTTCGAGGTCAGTTTCACCTCATCAGTGAAAAAAGTTTTTTTTTCAATTTTTACTCAATTTTTTTTTACAATCTAACCAAATAGATTGCGACAAGTGTCACAACATTTGATATTGAACAAACAAAATGAAAGCTAAAATGTAGAAAAATATATACTTATATAGGATGTTCCAATGGAAACTGCAATTTTAAATGGGTTTGCAATTTTAAAACTACATGCATCATTAGATCAGTCATGTTTTATAATTGTTATCCTTATAAGTGGGAAATTAATTATGGACCTATTGGAAAGCGAGTATAAACCGTACGATTCGCTACAAAGAATCGAAGTCTGCCAGAGCGCAGGTCGGTGTGCAGAATTTTCAAAACGGAGAATTTTGCATTATTTTTTCACAGCATACCGTACTGTAGGTTTCATAGTACCCTATGTATACATGGTGTTTCAGAGTTCCTATTACAAACTTCTAGAACATATAGGGGGTTGGAACGGAAAAACGTTTTCTTATGCTAAAATTTCCGAAAACAAGCGCATAACGTAATACAGACAGACACAGGGAGTTGCTCTAAGGTGAGCTTCATGCAATACACACATGTTTGGGCGGATAGCGAACCTTGTAATCCCATCACATTACATGCAGCATTTTGGTCTTTGTGTCACATGACACGAATATTTTCGGAACCTTTTTTAATGAGCCTATGTCCGGACACGCATGTTTTCCATACAGCCAGGCGACAACTGTGAGCAGAAATTGCAAAAAATAAAGGTATAACAAACTTAATAATAATTCCGAAAGTTTGAAAAGTTATAATAATATAATAATAATGTTCAGCCAAATTAATACAAGAAATATCAGAAAATAAAATCTTTAAAAAAATAAATTTCAAATTTCAACAATAATATTATATACGTACTGTACTTACTAAACATAGCCCAGAACTGTGCACCTGGAACGCTTTGAATTCACGGAGTTCAGCATGTTGTAAATATTGTTGCAAATCTTGTTGCCAGTTGTAAATATTTCTGTATGTAAACATTTCCCCATCATTGACGGGTTTACTTCTAGTTACCATATATTTTTACCCAAATACATCTGGAAACGCTTCAAATGCAACGACGTGAGTGTAAACATCACCCACAAGAAAACTTTTCTTGTTATTATTGATGGGGTTCATTTCTAGTTACAATAGAAATTCTGTAGCACAGGACACAAAGATGGAATATTACATCAAAACGTAATATCAAATCATCTTTATTGCTGAAATTTCAAGCAATACTGATTTTATTCGGTACTTTTATTTTCGGTACTTTTACAGCGTAAATTACATTTTCGCTGTAAAGCCACGGAAACCCTTGGAAACGTATATGTCTGCTGATATATTGTTGATACTAGGAGTATATCCGTCAATAAAGTTGGGGATATTTGTGTGTAATTTTTAGTGTTGGCATTGTAACCAACGGTCACCATGTTTGTTTTTCTTCTGTGTTACGTTTGTTTTCAGTTGTTGTCAATGAAAACATTCTTTCACGGAAACAGGCACAGAAAGGGAAATAGAGATAGAGAGACAGACACTTGACTTTTACTTTGTTTAATATTGCAATACTTTAGTATACCGTACGTTTCCAAATTTTTATAGCTTTGTCTTAGCTGATAATAAATTGTTATGTTAGATACAAAAGTACAGACAAATAGTTACATTGTGGTTTATTCTTTATACTAATAGCAATTCAAAACACGGAAACTTAGTGTAATGTATGGTTGCAAAAGTTTTCAGACTTTTGGACAGAATATTTAAAAAAAAATAGTCATGTGAACTGGACTGTCAGAAAAAAAAAATGGTGTCAGAAGTGAAATGATGATGAGACTAAACGAACCTCGAAACGTGGTCTAGTTAAGAACAAAAGTTTTCTTGTTCTACAATAAATTAAATTGTTTTACGATGAAGATATTGAAGATGAACATTTTTAACTGAAAAAGATGCGAACAAACTTAACACATACAACTTAACACAGTAAGCCAAATCACGATTGATAAAATTTGCTTAAAATTTACTTGTTGCATACTGAAGTTTACTGTTTAGATGGTTCAAAATTATATTTGAAAGTTAAATGTTCTAAATTTGACTTCATAATAATTCACAGAAACCAAATCACGAGGTCTGTGATAATCTATTATATATTGGTATTATATTAATGCAGAGGTTTAATCAGGTTCTTCCATTGACATTGATACACAGAAAATGTGTATTGCAGCAACCAAAAATGTTAATGCAGTATTCAGTTTAAACAACATCATAGTGCTTATTAACCTATCTGTTCAGCTAGGTTTGACAACATTATAATTCTTGTAAAAACATTACGTGTGCAGTGTATATCATTAAATGCTGTTGACATTTTCAATGCCCAAGGTTAGATCGAAACCAAGAAGCAAGATTTGTATTGTCCATTTTTTACATTGCTTTTTTTATGCTAGACAATTGCATTACTTAATGATAGCATAATGATGAAATTATAAACAATTTCAACTAAACATAATTTATATTTTTTTTTTACCAATTTTTATAATCTATATATTGTACTGTTTGAGAATGAGTAATGTGCGTATGACTGTGACAATGAAATTTGGAA
>JAQIWH010002324.1:0-25316 GCA_034695005.1 Cryptops parisi | reverse complement strand
GGTAAAAGAATTTATTATTTTTTATTTTCTTTTATGTTTTTTAATATGTTATTTAAGGTGCAGCATTCAATTTTTAAGTTCTCTAAGAAAAACATTTAAGCTTAAATTCATACCGAACCTAAATTTTTTCTTAACGTAACTTCGCAATGTTAATTTCATTGCCTGTAAAAATCTTATATTATGAAACATTGAAAATCTTAGCACCGATTCGTTATCGGCCTGCCATTGGCTAAACAAGTGCATCGTCGTATGACAAAGTATCGTCATATGACCAACATTACATGACAAGGCGACCCCAAGACGATCTTACAAAGAAAGTGTGTGCCCTGTTGTTGTTGTAGGATTCATTATACTGCTACATGTAATCGAATGTTGCAAAGCAACATGAGATAAAACAATAAATTTCGTAATAAAAACAAAAAACTTTCCCGTCATTTATGACGGGCTATTTACTAGTATACATGATAAATTGTCAATAAAATTTAATGCAACTTAATGTATGAAAAATATCAATTGAAAAAAAATGAAGTTGTGCACTCGTGATAGTCTTTTACTTTCTTGTATTATAGAGTACAAGACAATTGTGATGAATGACAGACAATTGCCAATTGTGATGAACGATTATTCAGCTTACTCAATTTTAACAAAAATGTCGATTTTTCAAATTAATTCTTTTCTAGTAGACACTGATCAATCACTCAGTATTAACAATCCTCTTATCAATAAATTGTCAGCACGTTGCCGAACTTGTTAAGAATTTCTCATTGACTAAAATGAACAAATATATTATTACCGTATCTAATATGTTTTTTGTTTCAAAAACTAAACATGTCAGATCTAAATATGGAACATCTGGCAACTTCAAAATCATTAGGATGCCACATGTTCCATATTTGTTATCTTCATTCTGCTGATTCTGTTATTTAACGCGTTTCCGTGGTATTTTTGCAGGAGTTGAAGGTCCATGTAATGGATTTAATTGTAATTATGGTGCTCTGTGCGTTGTGAAAAATGGTCAGCCACTTTGCGAATGTCCAACATGTTCTGCGGAGTTCAAACCTGTGTGTGGTTCGGATGGAATATCATACAATAATGAGTGCAAGCTAAAACTGGAAGCATGTTTGCAGAAAAAGGATATCAAAGTTTTATATCATGGTCTTTGCAGTAAGCATAAAACGCTATTTTTGTAACCACGGTCAAGTTCTAATCGACATAATCAACTGGATTTGATTCTGCATTTTATATTTAAATGTCAATGTTGCATTATTTGAAATTTTTAGATGGATGTGAAAACAAACACTGCGATTTTTACTCTATTTGTGAAAGTGATGGAAAAGGAAGTGCAAAATGCGTTTGTCCTCAGTCATGTGTGCAGGTGGGTCATTTTATTCAATTTCAATTAATTACCGAACTTATTCAAGTGTAATTTAAACTATTGATTCACAAATTAGTACAGTAAGTCTCTGCTCATATGACAAATTAGGATTGAGATTTCCGCCAAAAAGCAGAACATAGCCTAGCTTGAGTTGTGAACGTATTTAAAAGCCTGCCGTATTAGCAGAACACGAAAGTGCATTGCCATAAAGCAGAGCCTTATTGTACAGAACACAACTTACTGGGGTAATAATGTTTAAACATTAATCAGGTGGAAGCCAAAGTTTGTGGAACTGACGGGGCAACGTACACGAATGAATGCGAACTTAAAGTATCTGCTTGTAACAAACAACAGCTGATAATGGTCGCATCAAGAGGAAATTGTGGTAAGTATCAGTCTTTGTTTTGTATTGAAATGCATCATTAGGAAGAAACTGTCATGTCAATGTGTTATAAAAATGCTTGAAAGCTAATGATTGCACGATTTCAACTGCATGCAATGTCCATTTAAGGTATCTAGTGTTGTGAAATTGTTTTTCTGCCGTACATTAAAATTTCATAAATTGTTCAAAGTTTCCGATGCATCTTGGAATAAGGAATATCGAAGCATGAATGTTGCGTTCAAATTTATTGAATAAGCACAACTAACTTACGATGTTACCATAGTGGATGAAATTACATTCTTTTATTAGTGTTACATCCCGTAGTGAATGCAATTTGTTTTTCACCATTCTACTGTAGTAGGTTTAGTTTAAATCCAAGTTTGTAGCTGAGTGTTTCAAATTCAGTTATAAATACAAAAACGAAATTTCTTATCACTTTATTAGATCTCTGCCAGAACGTGCACTGCAAATTTGGTGCTCGTTGTGAGAATGGACAGTGTGTATGTCCCACTCAGTGTCCCGATAATTACGATCCTGTTTGTGGGAACGATGGTTCTACTTATTCCAATGAGTGCTTTTTGCAAAAAGCTGCTTGCCAGTCAAGCCAAGAATTGGAAGTTCTCTTCTATGGTGACTGTGATGACATTTCGGGTTCTGGTAACTAACAGTTGCTTTCTTTTTTGCAGTTTCTTGCAAAGTTTCTGTAAAATTCTTCATAATGTACATACAAGTTAACTATTATAAGCTGCTAAAATGTTAATTGTTACCATTTTACATACCACTGCTTTTTTATCAGTAACAACAAAACTAGTATTCTGTGGATTTGGATTTGCTCAAGATTAGTTGCTATTTATATGAATTATATGATGACTACAAGAGTTCTCCTTCATAATTTTTCAGTGTAGTACATCGTTTTATTTTAAATTGTTTTTGAAAATTCTTTTTAATACCGTAGACTTTGCTAAAATTACAAGTTATTTTATATAACCTAAAAGGCTGATACTTTCTTGGATAGTAGTCAGTTATGTGGCTTTGGAGGTGGGAAGGCACAAAAAGATTCACACAGGCCCCATTTTTGTTATAAATTTTGGGGAGTTTTGCTAAGCCTCTTATTATACTGTATAAGTTCTTTTAGAACTAAATAAGCTGTGTTTAACTTTTATGACAAAAAAATTGTTAGAAATGTAAACATTTAGCAAATTCATTGTTAGCATGTTCATTATGTGTAACATCCTTTTGGCGATACCACATATTTCTGCTAGAAAATGTTATTAAAAGGCTAGTGTTGAATATATAGTTCACTTAATTGCATCGCGTGATATATTCACCGATTTACCATGAAGCTAATTTAGTTTCAAAAGTTAATATTTCAGCTTTGCTGTATAACACAACGAATAGCTACAGCTTTGTTGTGCTTACCTGCTTTTTTTCCCCAGCTTTTTCAGGCTTTTCAGCATAACACAGCTACAGTTTATCTACTCTTAACTGGCGAATATTAATGCGAATGTAAAATAAATTTTGGTACTTTCCAGTTAGAGCGGGTGCAATCTGATGTTGATATTTACTTGTACTTGGTTATGGGTTTATTTTTGCAAGTTTGGTTAGGAAAAACAAAAAAACGTATTAAATTTATGCTTTTTTTTATTTTGTTTGGTTATAACTAGCTACTGGAATGTGTTTATGAAAAATGATAAATTTTTGTTTAAACCTCACACAAAAATTTTATAGACAGTCGTTTTGTTGTCATCCCTTTTGATGGTGTCACCCAATGTGGTATGCACCTTCGATTGGTGTCACTGCCCAAGTTAAAATACGACACCAACAAAGCAAATTTATTTTACACAGAACACATTATTCGATGAGAACTCTTGTTTAACAGGCAAATGCCCAATGCGCTTAAGATTTGACATCTGCGCATGACCAATATTACACAACAATCGGATATTGCACCATAGTGGGCATTACCAGTAACAGAGCTGATCTTGAAATGCGATTGAAAAGTTGTTTTAAATGCTTATTTACTATAGGGCCTACTAATTGTAACTAAAAAATCCATGCTTTATATAGTTAACATTATTTTATCTAACTGCAATCTTGCAAAACTTGCTGCCTTTTATTCATGCTTTATCCCCTTCAATGGCGTTTCTTTCCACAGAGGACTTGGGTTCTGGTAAAAAAGATGAGGATTGTGACGAGACAACGTGTAGGTTTGGAGGCACTTGTGAGTTTGATGCGGAAAGTGCTGCTCGATGCATCTGTAACATGAACTGTCACTTGGGTCGAGGACCTCCCATTTGTGGTTCCGACGCTAAACTATACAACAGTGAATGTGAACTTCGTGAAGAGATGTGTAATCGCCAGAGAGAAATGAAAATGCAGCCATTAGAATTTTGTCGAGGTAAATTTACAAGACTGCATTGTGCTGTGTATTGTGTGTATTTCACATGTGATCTACTGTAGATGCACCAGATACCTATAAACTTTGGTGAACAACAATCACTATTTATTTAGACTTACAGAAGATTTGAATAATGATTATTGTACCGATAGTGTTAAAGGCCTTTCAGTTGATATGTCTTGCAGAAGTAGAGTACTTAGTAAACGTTTGTTTCAATAGTTACTAAACCATTTATTGAAGAAGAACTTGTGAAACCATGTGATGGTCATCCACCAATGGTGAACCCTATCTCACGCCGTGAATATTTTTGCGGTGAAGGACTGTATCGTGAAGAATGTCCTCTTGGAAGTTATTGTCATAAGGCTTCCGACAGTCGATTTGCCAAATGTTGTAGGAATGGTAAGTTTTACTCTAATAATTTTTAAAGAACAAAATTGAAATGGTTTGCAAATTTATTTTGTTTGGTTTGATGATTGATTCGTTTCAGAATCAACGATTAAAAGTTGTACTGAATCTGTCTTTGGCTGTTGTCCTGATGGTAAAACGGCAGCATTAGGGTCAAGTCATGCAGGATGTCCAAGTATGAGAACACGTGTTTCACCATCATTTGTATTGCTATATATGTCAAGTATGCTAATGTTTGGTGTTTAATTTTCAGGCATATGTAAGTGTAATAAATTGGGGTCTTATGGTGAGACATGTGATCCTGTTTCCAAACAGTGCACATGTAAACCTGGTGTTGGTGGACTTCGGTGTGATCGATGTGAACCAGGATTCTGGGGGCTTCCAAAGATTTCTGAAGGCAACAGTGGATGCATCCGTATGTTGTTCAACATTATGTTTTATTTGCCACAAATACCTTCATTATAGCATTATAGTTATGTTATTAATTTATTTTTTTAGCTTGTGGTTGTTCATTATTTGGGAGTGTTCGCGATGATTGCGAACAAATGACAGGACGGTGTGTTTGTAAACCAGGAATATCAGGCATGAAATGCAACATTTGTCCAGAAGGTCAACTTCTGGGACCAAATGGTTGTTCTGATGGTAATTTCATTATCGGTATTATTTAACTTGGAATCATATATAAATTATGAAAATGTTTAAATTTTATTTTTATCTTTCCTGTAGTTGACATATCAACTCCAGTTCCTCGTTCATGTAAGGAACTACGATGCTTCTTTGGGGCCAAATGTGAGGAACATGATGGACTTGCTGAATGCATTTGTGACTCCAAATGTGATGACGTCATGCAGGAACCTGTTTGTGGATCCGATAGTCAAACCTATGGATCCGAGTGTCAACTTCAATTATTTGCTTGTCGTTATCAGCGTGATATTGTAGTTAGGGCATTAGGACCTTGCCAAGGTAAGTGCATTGATTATTTATTATTACTATTTTTATTATTTTTATTTTACATTCCATAGGAACAAACATTGCTAAACTAAAAATTAGTTCTCATCAAATTTAATTGCTTATGATACTTATGTTATGAGATGTTTTATTTTCAGAATCATTTCTTCCTGCAACAGAACCAACTTGGCGTCGATCAACAGCGAGAAAAACTACAGACATATACGAATACAACACATTATCAAAATCCACTCGACATTTAGGTCATAGCATAGCTGAAAATTATATTAGTACAAAACCTACCAGTGCAACTCCACGTAAAGGTGAATCCAACTTAGCGTTACATTATTATCTGATACTTCTCACTCATTCTGTAAAACACTATATAACTATACGTTTTTTCAATGATATTTTTTTAAAGCACAAAAACAAGTACAAAACATAATAGCGATAGTGTTTTTGTTATTAGCTATCATATACAGTGGAACCTTGGTTCTCGAACGTCGAACATTTCGGTTTACGAATGTCATAAAACCGAAACTAATACTTCGGTTGTCAAATACGAAGTAGGTCTATTAGTTTCGGTTTTATGACATTCGTAAAACCGAAAACCGAACATGCTATGCGGTTTCCGCCGAGTGCAAGATCCTCAGCTCGGTTTTCGAACGTTTCAGAACTTGAACGGTGTTCCGGAACGAATTACGTTCGAGAACCGAGGTGCCACTGTATTTGGTTGTCATATTTTCTAAAACGTTTTTGCAGTTTATTAACTCACATATTAAATATTTAACATCAGGTTTGATCGGTGATATCTGCTTTCGAGACAAAGATTGCATGGTAGTATACAGCAGATGTAACAATGGATTATGCGACTGTCGTGAAGGTTACACAGCTACCTCAGATACTCACCAGTGTTTGGGTAAGCAATTTGCAATAAACAATATATGATATATGATATTGTGTAACATAATAATACATAAATTCACTTTGTTTGACCTTACAGCTCAAAATTTGCCAGTAAGAGCAACTCCCGAGTTTCCAGCGACACCATGCAGTTCGTATCCATGTCAGAATGGTGGAACGTGTCAAGATGATCCAGATGGCAGTTTTCGATGCATATGTCCAGCTGGTCGTGGAGGACAAATCTGTTCTGAAGGTTTCCACCTTTAAAATTCATTTCTTGTAGTTTGTAGCGTTCTATGTAAGCTGGTTTAGGGTACCTTTTTTTATATGATATTGGTTAAAATTGCGCATGTTTCAATGTGTATGAGCTTTTCTATAGTCTAATTTCGATTTGCCTGAATTAGAATGTTACTTTTATCTTGCATCTTAACACTCACATCAATCACTTATCATTAGTAGTATTAGTGATAGTATTGGTGACATTAGTAGTAATAGCATGTAGATGTAGAGAAAATAAATACAACTTGATTGCTGAAGCATCAATGAAACGTATCTCTTATAAGGGGAGTTACCAAACAGGTATTCAGAATTTATTTACATAAGAAATTACCAATATGTTGCACAAAGGATATCTAAACGATAAGCAGTTTTGATCCATGTTCTTCTTAAAATAGATTCATCAATACCAATAATACCGGTTATTCTTTGCTTATGATCATTTACTTTGTTCTTTACTTTAATGTGATACAGAATATATATGAAGCCTCCTGTCACACAGTTATTGGTGTGGCAAGTAGAACAATTTGTGAACTATGGTGTCAGTTTCTTGTCCAACTAATGAAAACTGGTTGGCAAGAAGCTGTCATATTGTGGTGCGAGACGCTGAAATGCTGCTTGTATTGTGGTGGGATTGCAATATTTGCTACCCGCCCATACAGGTGTGTATTGCGTGAAGCTCACGATAATAGCATTTTCGGATGTCCGTCTCACACGACGCACTTTTTTTCCGGAACTTTATGCTTGAGAAAAAGTTGTTCCTTTCGGCACCCTACACACCATAGATGTTTGTAATATGAATTCTGAAAATCCATGTATAATTATCCATCATTTAACCTTGTAACTATTTTTTTAGAGACTTTTATTTATTTATTTTTTGGTATTTTACATCCCATTCGGATCTTTACAAACAGGATACTATTCCAAATTACAAGAAAGGGTTATCGAATAGTAGGTTATCGGTGCAAAATAAGTTTATTAGAAATATTTTGAAATGAATACATGTAGGGATACATGTGGGTATATGACAAGTAAATATCAATTTTCGAAATTGAGAGAGATGGACACCTGCATAATTTAACGTGGACACCTGCAGGTGTCCATTTGTGGACACCTTAATAATTTAATGTGACGACGTATTTTCAAAAGTAGAGAACAAAAGTTTCATTGTCATAAGAATGGTGTTTTATTTAGTTTGTGTAGTGTTGTTACATTTGATTAGTTCAATTACGTTCTATTCCTAACTAACAAACTCATTCACTAACAAGTGAACCAAACATAAAGCATACAAAACAGTTAATTAAAGTATAAACAGATATAATGGTTATGAGGAGAGAAAAGTGTTGTGAATCATGCTGTCAATAATCGGCGGAAATTGGTTGTGAATCAGATGAAAAAATATGTGCACCATGATGGAACTAACCCTTGTCAAATCTCACATTTTGGGTTCCGTTGTTTCTTAAATCCGTTAGATCATGGTTTATTGAATTGAGGGTCACTGTTATAATATTTCAGTTATAAAGATAAATGTATCTTAAAACGCCAACAAAGACAACAATTTTAGACCCATTGTCAGGGTCTTTTCATTATTGTACCTCACAGCATTCTTGAATCTCTGGTTTCTACCACGATTAGTTTAAAAGGAACTAATTAGGAACTACTATAGTGAATCAAGTAAATAACGTGATTTTGACATTTCTGTTTGGATATTTTCCTTATATTACTAGATGCTATTATTCTCCATGCTTTTTGAATAGGTTTGATGCTGGATCATTCTTAGTAAACACGTTCATGACGCATGCTTATACTACACATAACATTTTTCTAATTTTGTTTATACGTGAAAAATTACTATAATTTTATTTTATTTCAGTTTTAATTTTCTAATTTTGATTTGTAGTACCGGTACTATTTCATTTGTTTTCAATTTTATACCAATTATAACTGGTTCATATTGTTAACAAGACGCATCAGTATATTCCATTTATTTTGTGTTTTAGTTTTTACACTAACGTGAATGGTTGTTTTATTTATATATCGATATTATTAAATGGTTTTGGATGTATCGTGTTTTTTTAGTTGTATCAATAAATGTACTGCAGTTAAAGCTTTACGGATGGAGTCGCAAACTTTTCATACTGTTATATCCAAACCGATATACCTCTTTCAAACTCATATCATTTCATGGCATGAATATTAACCATGCTCTAATCGGTTATTCATTGATGCTTTTTTATAAATGAGCATATTGTAACCAAATTTATGATAAACTATTTGCAACAGTGAAAGTTTTTCGATAATTTATTAGACAAACAAGCATATGTAGGGGAAAGTCGGACAAAACAGGGAGGTGTGACTTTGTTTCGTTGTAGTGAGTAAATAAACTGTATGCTTCATTGCTGAAATGAAACTTTGATCCTTGTACTACAAAATGATATAGTTGAAAATTTTACTGCCTTTTTATATATACATTTTTTTAAAAATTGCAATTTTTCCACAAAAAAAGTGCTTTTTTTCTTCGTTTTGTCTAAACGGTCAGATAAAATGAGGTCACTTAAATAAAGAATAAATTTCATCGCATACTTAAAATACAAATTTAAACCTACAATTTGTGTTAATGAGTACAGAAACCATAAAACAGTCAAAATAATTCAAGAAGATAAGGTTTCAATAAGTGAAATCAGCGAGTTATTGCTACTGAAGTTTTAAGCCTAAATTTCACTATGCAACACATTGTTACGACTGCCCAACCTGCTACCTCTGCCGTTTTGTCCGCCTGTATAAACAATTCAAGATGACACTAAGCAAACATTTTATAAAGTCAAATTTATTACTACGGTACACATCTAAATAACTTAATATAATGTAAAGTGGGATAGGCCCACTTAAGTTTCGAAGACCACATGTATTAAAACAACAAACTGGCACCAAAATTCAGGGAAAATTTAACCAAAAAAGATGAAAAATCCAGCAAAATTTATCATTGATCTACTCTTCATGAAATTACCGCTCCAACTGAAGAAACTATCTTGGTGACATAGCTAATATTTTCACGTCCATCCGTTAGATCCCACCACACCAGTTTTGGATAGGAGGGCCACCTCTCCGTTTTATCCAAAGTCCCCATTTAATAAGACTTTCCCCTATATCAAACTATGCAGGTTCATTTTACTGCTGTCCAACAAACTGTTTAATTAATTAATTAATTAATCAATTAATGCATTTGCATGCTGCATGTGTGAATGGTTTATTTTGTTTTTATTGTGTTTGTTGTTGCATCTATCCAGCTATTATTATGCACCAATGGTTTGTTGTAAATGCCAATTTATGGATTCATCATATTTGTAAGTAATGCCCAACTAGGTTTAAAAGTATTTTGTAAATTAACTTGACTGAAATTGCTTGGATATCTTTTTGTCATTGCAGTGCAAGGTTTTGACACGCCAGCTTTTTCTGGCAAATCATATATAGAAATGCGAACTCTAAGCGGTCACAGTCAGGTTACGATTGAAATGGAATTCCGAACTTTTGCAATGGATGGAATCTTGCTTTATAATGGCCAACACCTCGACGGTCAAGGCGACTTCATAGCTCTGACTGTCAAACAAGGTTTTGTTGAATTCAGGTATCAATTTTGTTAAATTCACATTTTTACTTTAATGAATTGAAAATTAAACTCTTGATTTAATTGACTCTGGTTTTTTTTCCTTAGTTCATTGAATCAAGGGTTGTACTGTATCAGCTGAATAAATTTTGGTTGAGTCATAATGATTTTTTACCTTTTTTTTAGATATAATCTAGGGAATGGAGCAGTTGTCATAAGAAGTGCACATAAAGTAATGATGAAGAAATTTCATAAAGTCGTGGCAAAACGCTTTCATCGAGATGGAATGCTACGCCTCGACGATCATGAAGACATATCTGGGAAATCTCAGGGAACACACAAATCCCTGGATCTTGTTGAAAATCTCTTCCTGGGTTATGTACCTAGCGAAAGTAAAGAGTAAGTAGGCAATTGAACATCCACATATTTAGGATTTTCTGATTTTATTGTACATATTTAATCATAAGCATTTTACAGTGAGTTTAATTTTTGTTAATTAATACATTTTATTTCAGTATTTTCGAGAATACAGGTGTGAGAATTGGTTTGGTTGGATGCATAAGAAAATTGAAACTGGGTCGCAAGGAAGTGAGCTTGAAGTATCCAGGATCAAAAGATATCATTCGTGGTGCAGAAATAGGTGAATTATAATAAAAAGATCATCGTATAACTTGACAATGTTGATGCAATTAAAAAATAACTTTTTAAAAATAGGAGAATGCGGTGACAACCCATGTGCAAGTATACCATGTCGGAATGGTGCGACTTGTATGGCTATAGGATTAGATCAATTCAAGTGCATGTGCTTGGAAGATTTTACAGGTACTTGTTTTGTTGTATTTATCTCAATGTTGAAAACTTGTTCATGTTTACCATTGTGTCACAAGTGATCATCATTTTGAATGTTAAATAACTTGGACGAAAAAACTTTTCGAATGAAGTTAATTTATTTAACATACAAATGATTTTAGTTTGCTATAGTACAATACGCTTTTTAACATTCCACTTCTCTGTTCCACTTTTTGGCACTAATCAGTGGTGTCTTTAGCGACACCAGATATTTCTGCCAGAATATTATTAAAGAAGTTAGTAAAGAATATAGAACTAATTCAACTGCATCGTGTGATTTAATCATCGATTTACCACAAAGTAAATTTAGTTTTTAAACTAAATATTTGAGCTTTTTTTATAACACAGCTTAATACTACTTATACTACTTTTATAGCGCAGAGTTATGAATGCTTCTTAGCTTAACACTGCTCATTGCTATAGCTTTTGACGACTTTTCAGCATAACATCGTTCATAGCTACAGCTTTTGAAAGCTTTCCAGCATAACACCTCGTTAACTACAGCCAATATTTTACTTAATACGTAATACACGTAATAATACGTAATACTTAAGTATTAAGGAGAAGTTGGCTACAGCTAACTAGCAAATACTAATGTGACTGCAAAGTAAATCAGTGATTCCCACCTTTTTTTAGCCCGCGACTAAAACGTTTTAAACACATGTCATGTGCCTTACGTCCCAACATTTAGAGAGAGAAAAAACATCAAAAACGGAAACAAACTAGCCAAATATTGATATTTAAATGAAATATTTGGAAAGGAAGGATACATTATGTCATGTTATGTTTATTTGTTAATAATCATAATCTAATTCCTTCATTTGAATTATTTGTAATAATTTGTAATTTGTAATAACAGCTAAATTCTATTTTTTGTTTGTTCATTATTATTTAGGAAAATCCTGTGAAATTGCTATGAATCCATGTAATTCCAATCCGTGTGCTCATGGTTCTAGCTGCATAGCATTGCCTCATGGTAGTTTTACGTGCAAGTGCGCTCCAGGAAGGAAAGGTGAATTCTGCCAGGAATGTAAGTAATTGTACCTGCACCCAGTGCACAACATCGTGTATAAAATGTTTAAACATTTTTAAACATGTTTAAACATTCAGATTGTTGTTTTGTTTAACTATGTGTAGTACACAATGTTCATTGAGATTGTTGTTCAATCTTATCATTTCAGTGAAGGCAGAAATGCATGATGTTTATATTCCTGACTTTGACGGTCAGTCTTACATCGAGCTATCTACGTTACAAAACGTTGGTCAGACATTTTCCATCGAGGTGTGGTTTCTTTCGCGTGCTCTTAATGGCATGCTGTTGTACAATGGTCAGCTAACCAATGGCAAAGGGGATTTTATTTCTTTGAACCTGGTTAATGGTTTTCTTCAGTATCGATATGACTTAGGAAGTGGCATGGCAAACATAACGTAAGTTATTCTGTGAACAAACTTACACAAATCTTTGTCTACATTTTTATAAACTTTTGCATAAATTTGAAACTACTAATATGAAACAATCACAATGGTGTTCACTTATAGTAATCAGCTAGGGTTGTTCAATAATTTATCAATAACGATTTTTGTGGACAATTTTATTGCATTTTTCATTTGCAAATTTTTTATTTCTAAATACTGTTTCAAAGGTATTTAGCAAACAAACTTTGACATACAAGTATTAGTGACTTATTTTTATACATTATTCTTGAACTTCACATTGGTTTAATTTGGGTTTTTATTTGTCTTCCATCTAAATACTATTTTCATCCAAACATAACTAACATTCATTTAAACAGGGGAATAAAAAATTATTTGAATCGATTATCATTCATGATACAGTACCTTATCGATACCGGATGTCAACTATATGAATAAAGATCTTTGACAACCTTTGCAGTTTTTTAACTTTGGCATTTTGACGAGTTCCAAAAATCCTTACCAATGGGAAATATTAACTACAAATTACCTCATTTTTCAATTAGTATGAATTATTGACACTATTGTATTTATGCAGACTGCATGTTAATATGTGTCAATAATTTTGACACATATTAATGATTTTATTATCTGGTTAATAAAATGATTCAACTTGTGTGATTTAACAAGTTGAATCACGAATTTTGGTTTAATGTACAAACATGACATTAGCATGATTTATTTTTTCAGGAGTACCGAAACGGTGCCGCTCGGTGAATGGCACTCTGCTAAAATCACAAGGTATAATCGAAAAGGAACACTTCAGATAAATAATGGGCCCATTCTCAAAGGGGAGTCTGGGGTAAATTTTCATCATACTTTTAACCAGATTTTATTTTATTTATTTATTATGATACAAATTTTGCAAGTTTTGTTTTGTTTCTTAGCCTCCTCTTAATGAATTGAACCTCGAACTCCCGTTATATGTCGGAGGCTACAAGCTTTCGTATACTTTGAATCGAGATGCTGGCATTATTATTGGATTGAACGGTGCAATTCAACGGTTAATTGTCAATGGTGAAGTTTATGATAGTGTGATGGATCGCGCTAAGGACTCGCACGGTATCAAAAAGTACGAGGGTGCCCCATGTCTTTTTAATCCGTGTCTGAACGGTGGCATCTGTCAACCACTACTCAGGGATTTCGAATGCAAATGTCCCATGAAATATATAGGAAAGATATGTAATAAAAGTATGTATAACTTTTGATAAATTGAGTTTTTTATCGTCCTATAATATAACAATAATCTAATATGAGTATTTTTCATCAATTGAACAGTTATAGATGAAGAAGACATGGATAAACCAGTTTCTTTTGATGGCAAAGCTTACTTAAAATTCCGTAACAAAATTAATCGAATGTAAGTTGTATTCATTGTTTTATTGACGAACTAACATCTTACAGTAATTTTAAAGTGCAGTAGACACTCTTGGTTATCCGGGTTGTGGATTAAACATGGTTGGTAACAAAAACAATATTTAAACATTAAAGGACTTCCCTACACACTTATGATATAACTGTTCAGACTTATACAGGTAAATTGAATGTTTTATATGAAAAATTTGAACGTAATTTTGCATTTGACTGTAAGCCTACACAATACAATACCCCCAACAGATTATTCGTATTTTAATATTCTGATCACTTTTTTCGACCAATCCAGTAATCAAGAGTTTATTGTACAAACATATCTCAACAGTAGCGTGTAAATTTGTGTGCTTTATTAACCTTAAATATTTGGAACATGTTTGACTACATTAATTGGAATCTTGGTGCTTTGCATTAATTGTATGTATTTTAACACAATTTTTTCTTTCATTAACCTTCCCTCTCCTTGCAGAGATAACTCATCTCTTTCTTTAGAATCTCAATCTTCCGAAGAACTAATTGATCCAGAAACAGGGTAAGCTGTATTGATAACAACACCATATTAAGCCTACTAAAACAAAAGGTTAACATTTCTTTCAATTTACACAAACAGTATTTCTAATGAATTTTGCTCATAATATCATAGATGCTTTGAGCATGTTTCTGGTTAAACTGAATGAAAACATGTTCAATGTGAAATGTTGAGGTGTTTTATTTGGTGAAACATTGTATACAGCAAGTTGCCCAATCTTATGCTATTTGATTTGCACATTTTCAAAATAATCCTCTTTATATTTTATACATATAAATATTTTTGTATGATAAAATCATTTGATCGTACATAGGGTACTTGATGCAATGTATAAGTATACTTTTAGGTTGGGTCTTCATAAACTAAGCATAAAGTAAGGTGACTGGACGGACATTCCTGAATTTTCCAGGACATTCCTGAATTTTGTCCCTCATTATAAATTTATTTGAGGCTAATTCAGCACATCGATATGTCCCAAATTTATTTATTCTGGATAACAATTTGTTCCGAATCGTCCAAATCATTCTTTTCTACGATAATTTTTTTAATAACAAATGACAAGTTTTTTAGAACAACAATTACTTTGCCTAACTTTCAATATCGATACTACTGTAGAGTAAAATTGCTAGTGTTACTTTCACTTTTTTCTACCCCTTCTCTCCCAGTCGTTAACTGGGTTGGGGCTCAGAAAATTTGGTCACTTTAATTAAAGTGAATTGATTTTTTATTTGGTGAGCGTATTTTTCTTTTATGTCTAGTTTCCTACATTCAATAATTATAATGAAGTTAATAAATTCTCTTTATTAACAATTCTTTTGTTTTCACCATTTTGATACATAGGCTTTAAGAACAAAATAAGTTGATTTCTATTAATTCTTATGGGAAACTAATTTAAGCTTAGCCCATCTTTTATTATCACCCGAGTTTTAAAGAATGAATAACAGGGCTAAGCGGAGTAGAGTAGAGCTGTATACAATTATTCTTCTACTTGGAGAATATTTTACAGACATTGAAATTGTGTTAAATGAGTCACGATTGACTCATTTGATCAGTTGTGTTGATTTGATCAATCATCAGAGAGCTGCATTCTTTTGGCATAGGTCGATATGATGTTGAGTGCTTAAAAACAATGTAAAACAATCTGAGGAAACTCATATACTGTATAATATACAGGGTGAGGCAAAAGCCTGGTCATAGCTAAATGACGTGTAAACCATTAGTGATATAAAACTTTTGATTGAACTATTGTATTGTATATCGGTCATGGCCTATCCAATAACGTTACCTGAAGTGACAAAATTATTTTGAAAATCATTTTCAAGGTCATCCAATTATTAACTTTCTTAATATTCATCTTACACCCCATTATGATTTAGAAAGATGAAGCTATTCACGAAATAATGTCAACGCATCAAACAAATCGAAAATGAACTGGTAAAAACGAAACTTAGAGGTGAAAAAAGAACGGTATTACAGGAAAGTCGGGGGAAGCTGCAACAACATGGCCTACTTGATAATGGAGAACCGGAAAAGTGGTGAAAAAGTTGTAAAAAAAACTTTTGAACTGATATATGTGTTAATGCATCAGTCTAATAGGTGTTCCAAAAACTTTTTCACCGCTTTTCCACTAATACATGGTCAAGTACGCCTTGTTTGTTGTGGCAGCCCCTGCTTGCTTTTCTGTCACACCGTTTTTCTTTCGCCTGTCATTTCCGCTTTTACCAGTCGATTTTCTATTTGTTTGATGCGTTGGCATTATTTCGTGGATACCTTCATCTTTCTAAATCACATAAGGGGTGTAGAATGCATATTAACAAAATTAATAATTGAATTACTTTGAAAATAACATCTAAGGTTATTTCCGGTAACGTCATCAGATGGCCCATGGCCGATATACATTGCAATAATTCAATCAGAAATTTCATATCACTAATGGTTTTCGTGATATTTAGTCTGAAGTCTGTGACCAGGCTTTTGCCTCACCCTGTATACTGTATAGTATAGAGCCTTTGGTATTTCCGAAATTACAGTGTTGAAAAATAAATGAAAACAGACACATCACTTTGAATCATACGATAATATTGAATACTAGCTATAGTAGTGTCACACATAAATGTTTTAGGTCAACATTAATGATTCAATTTTTTATCCCACATTATTATTATTACTTTATTTACAGACCACAGGGTCCATCATATACGATACAAACAATGATAGACAAGTTAACAAAACACATAAATAAATAAACAAAAATGGAACTTTAGAAAATCACTCTAAAAACTGGAAATGATAGTCTAACAATTTGTCAAAAGCTAAAGCTATGTTTCTCGCTTTAACACTTGAACTTGACTCCTTAATCTAAGTGGTAATTTATTCCATGATTCCATAACAGAAAACGGATATTGATTATCGATCCATCTGAAAGTAATTTCATTCACATAAATCTGCCTTACGGTTTTCGAGAAAAACCGCTGGTACGGGGGTGGTCTTAAACACCCTGTATATGTTTTGAAAGGAAAGTTTATTTTTGTGTTTGTTTTGTTTTCAGTGTGGAAGGGCAGCAGACAAATCGTTTTATCGTTCGTTTTCGTACAAATGAAGAAAATGGATTATTACTCTGGATGAACAAGGGCAACACGATACGAAGTGATTACTTTGCAATCGCTATTGTGAATGGACATGTAGTTCTCGGCTACAATTTAGGAAAACAAAAAGAACTATTCAGTGTTCAATCACATGTGTGGGTGAGTGATGGTGAATGGCATCAAGTGAAAGCTGAAAGGTAAATTTTTATTGAAAATTTAAAATAGAACTTTTATTTGAAAAACGCAATTTTTGGTTTCAATATAATTAATATTTAATGCTAACTAATAACTTTTAGGAGGAAAAGGTTAGGTACATTACGAGTTGATTCTGAAACACCGGTGACGGCAACTTCAGAATCGGGAGCCACTGTTCTCAATACAGATGGCAATTTGTGGATTGGTAATTTGATTTTGTTTGTTACATACAAGCATTTTTTTTTAGCTAATGTTAGTATAAATCATAAATAAGCATGCTATAGATTACATGCTTAAGTTTTGCTGCATTAACCAAGCTCCATAGTTTAACTTAACTGTTATCTTTATCGTTATGTTAACTATTTTTATTCAATGTGACATAATTATGGTTGCCATAAAAGCTACAATCCTCTAATCCTGTACCTTTGCTGACTGGGCAGAATAAATAAAAACCTCAAATCCCGAACATTTCGCCTTCCTTCCGGAGACTTTTAGAGATAATGCATGCAAGATTTTCTATGACATTGTTTTATCAAATTTAAATGGAAATGTGTATTTTAATTAAATTATTTGTTTTGTATGTTTAGGTGGCTCTCCAGGATTGCCCACAGGATTACCTGCTCAGTATTATATAGGTTTTAAAGGATGTATCGAAAAAGTTAAAATAGACAATGAAGAACTTCATCTCATCATGCACGGAGATAACAATGTCCAGTTTTGCTCCAAAAACTGAATCAGCTATGTGTCTATATTTATGGTAACTGCATTGTAAAGCAAAACAAACAACAAAACAAGCACATTATTAATATAAAAAACGCTCAGTATTTAATTGTAAAAACCCAACAAAAATGCTTCACTCATATGTTCCAAAGAAAGGAGAAACAAAAGGTTCCGTGGTCGTGAGGCTTGACAAAAGAACTCTAAAAGAAGACGTAAGACGTGGACAACATTCTTCCTTGTAGCAACTATATATATACCAACAAAGAAGTTGTATAGGCATAAAAAGATAAATTGACAAATTTTGGCACAGTGGTTTTCTTCTGTCCTACCCACTTGTGCCAATCACATAACATTAAGGATGGGATTACAATTCTTCCTTAAAAAAAACGCATTTGACTCTCCAGCTTCAATCGAATTCTTCGGATCTGTGGCTAATTTTTGCTGCTAGATGTTTTCGTCATTATACCAGCATTGCTTGAGCCAAGACGTGCTGTGCACTTTCATTCCCTTCGTTTTTGATTTTTCAACCTCTTGAAAGAATCAACTGTTTTCATGTTGTTGTGAAAAAGCTATAAAAAGACATTATCATCACTCATCATCATGTGCCAACATTTTATGTTTTATTATTATCAGTTGTAGTTTTTCCAGCCTCTTGGATATTGGTCGCTGGCAATAAATAAACAAATACAGCATGTGCAAAAAAATAAAATACAAAACTGGATTTGCTCGTAAAACTCTAGCTTGTCACTATACAAAACAGTGAATTGTAGAGATATGCTATAATGGAAAACGAGGCTGGATTTTTATCTCTAACGCAGAAGTATTCCTGATTTTTAAGAAAGTGTACTTTTTCATCTCCCTGTGCATAACAAAATACAAGAAACGTGTACGCACATTGTATCATTCCTTTTTTTCTCTCTGGATCTATGTAAATTTGTTTTTTCAAATGGCAAAAGAAACTTAAAAAAACAGCCTTGTTACCGATTTGTGTGTTACAGACTGTGTTGAGTTTATATCTCTCTAGATTCTCCTCAATATGCAAATTTTAGAAAGCAGTGATACCAACATATCTGATCCAGTGTTAACGTTTGTACATTTTAAAAGAAAACAAAAAATTCAATGAAGCTACGAGAAGTTTATTATTTTAAGACAATTATGATGAAAATAATCTTTTTTTCATTCATTTTGCTGTGAGTTTAGGATTTCATGGTTTTATTTTTTATTGTGTGATCTTTGTTTTTGTATAAAATGCAAATAGCCCTTTTCAAAGTAAATAATGTTAGTTTACAATTATTTAACTTATTCATGTTTGCCTAGTCAGACATATACAGTATATATAATATATTGATCACATCTTTAGTTAAATTAATCTTCCATTTATCTTTAAACTAATGAAAATGCTATACGGATATTGTTTTATTTAACTGTTTTATATATATCAGTTGAAATTTGTTATCTTATACAATAGAAAGAAGAAGTACTTTGATCCTTGAATAAAATGAGAATATTATTTGATATAAACAAGTATGTTAATTATGAATGATTGAATAACACATTTTTTTTCAGGATAACATTATAGTAAAATAATGATAATATTTGAATATATTTTATTACAAATCTTAACTTATTCAATTATTTGCTCAATTGATCTTGGGCTAGGTAGCATCGAGTTTGTGGCAATTGAGTCACTTTGTTTGGATACAAATTTATCAAGTACTGTATTCCAAAGCAAATGTAATGTCAAACATTACATGTATAGTATACAAAGTCTGATTTATGCGAATGTATACAAGCTGTGAATATACAGTGTTGATAGGCGGGGCACCATATCACATGCCTTCTTTGGGTAGATGGAGTAGAGCACTTCTTAAACAGCAACTTCCTTCCTACCCTGCCTACTTAACTACTTTAATTAATGCGAGTTTTGTATATGCAACTATGCTATTATGCAACGATAGTATAACATTATTGAGGTATACAGAGTGAGGCGTAAGTCTGGTCACAGTTAAATATCTCGAGAACCATTGTGGTATGCAGTTACTGAATAAACTATCGTAATGAATATTGGTCATAGGCAATTGGTTCTGCCAATGTTTCCAGAACCGACTTTCTTGGATGTCAGTTTTAAAGTCATCCAAATATTAGCTTCCTTAATACCCATCCCACACCCCACATGTGATGTTGAAAGATGAAGGTATTAATGTCAATACACCACGAAACTAATTGGAAACTGATATGTATAAACGGAAGTTAAGGAGTTTCGCCATTTTTGAAAACGGTTGATTGCAGCGCCACTGAGGCTCTGTCACACACTACAAAATTCCCATATAGAATTTATTAGTTTCCGCCTCCGATCCACCAAGAATCACATTTGTATAACCTTATATGAAAAATAATGAGGTTTCTAAATGTTTAGATCTCATTGTGGATACCCTGGATATCTCCTTTAGAGATGTGTATGTTACCATAACCACACGAATTTCTATTTATATCTTTCGTGTTAGAAAATTTTTTTCTTCTGCTAGTTCTGAAGTTTTGGTGTTGTCATAGCTGTTTCATCTAATCTGTCTGACTTGATCTCTATCAAGACATTCACATCTCGGTCATAACTTTTTAAATGCAAAGCATACAGTAATAGTTTAAATTTAAATGAAGCTAATATTGAAATACAATTACAAAAATTTAAATGACTTATTTTTCTGCTAGGTAATTGAAATATGTCACTTGAGTCTAAGGATGATAATCCTAACTATACAAATCACTATATCAAAGTACAAGTGTTCTTTTTGTGTAAAGGCATCATTTTATTTTGTTGCCAATTTTCTCTATCGCGTTTGCTATTACATGTATTGGTGACCTGACAGCCCATCTCGTTTGGATACTGACAAATCATTATGAAGAGTTTGACCCTTCAAAAACGTGTTTCAGTAATTAAAACATTCTATGAAAACGGATCGTCAATGGTGAAAACATTGATGCTGTAAGATAAAGTGTTGGTCAGGTCGAATAACATCAAAATCTGGTGATGTCGATTGGTCACACCGTTTGCCTGATTTGAGCACGTCAAATTTTTTCCTTGGGACTACTTGAAGGAAAGTCTACGCTAACAAGCTGACCATAACTCAACACCTTCAACTAAACATTCGTTACGAAATTTAACATTATATCGTTACATATCATTCATAGAATAAATGATATGTAAACAAAATATTAAATTTAAAATGTTTTGTTTAGCTATTCAAAAACAAAGTGGTGTTCTTACCTACAAAATACTTTGTACCATAATGAATGCACCAAGCTCATAAGTTAATTCAGCTCATAAGTTACGGAAAAACAAATTTCAAAGTTTCAAATATTATGTTTTTAAATATTATTTTGGAGAGTAGTTTCAATATTACAACAACAAATTGCAATTTGTTGTTTAAGGAATATAATTATTTTTACAACTATCATTGAACACAGATTCCCAAATACCAATATCATTTTGACCCAGTAATGACTAAATATTTTATTTTTAAAATAAAATATTTGAAAAGAAAAGAAGTAGATTTAAGTCAAAACTATAAGATTATAAATGTTTTTTATCAGTACTAGTACAGCTTTGTTTTTATAATACCCTATCTCATTTCTTGTTAATCGTGTCACATTATATCATATCAGTCGTCTCCTTATCGTTATTAATTCCACTGCACCAGATAAAGAAAAAAGAGAAAGAAAATCATTAATTCAGACCACAAGAAATGAGTCATTGTAGATTAATTTTCGTATGGTGTATCTAGATTACACCACATACTATCGAGACTGAATCACTGATATTTTAATATTTTCATTTCAATCATCATTTTTTAATTTAACTTTTTGTCCATTATTTTCTCAAATCAATGAAATGCATTCATACATTTATAATGTATGCATAATGCTAACAATAGATATTATGCACACTGAATTAGTCATTGATTTTCATGAAATCTGCTAGGAAAAAATAACATTATTAATATTTGTCAACAGTACACTGATAACGTTTATCGCAATTATCTCATTTTTACACGTGTTCGAGTTAAAACTGCTCTAATAAAAGTGAAACTTTGATGTTAGTCTCAGTTATTGTGTAGAACATGTATTCATGTTTCAATGGAAGGTGACAGTGTAAAACCTATGTCAAAAAGCCGAAGTCGGCAATTGTACTTGGATTTTAGTATATGCAGTCGGGGGCTTGGAAGACAAAGAAGTGATCCAATTTTTCGTTGTTCACCAGAATGTGGGTTGAAGGTAAGTAAAATAAGAAGTGCAACCCAAAGTCCCAGGACTTTGGCCAGCACACACCAACCAGTCGTAGTAGCCCCTTTGGCTGCTTGGTGTGGCTAGCAGTGTCCTTTATGAATAAGTGTGCCCAAAAGTTGTGAAACTGAGATTACCCGTTTTTAAATTATGAATGTTTTCGGTGAGGCTACATGTTAGTGATTCTGATCCTATGATTGCCTATGGAACAATCATTGGTTTCAACACCACGACACACATCACTCGTTGTTCGATAATTCCTGACTTTGTGATTTCCTAACCCCCCTGTCGCCTGACCTCGCCCCCTGCTACTTTTTCCTATTCTCCAGAATAAAACTACGACTGAAAGGGCATCATTTTGACACTTCTGAAGAGATTCAGGCAAAATTGCAAGAGGTGATTGACACCTTCACTCTTGACGATTTCCAGAAATGCGATATGGAAAATATGCTAAAATCCCTGTATGTATGCCCAGGAGAGCCAACTTTGAAAGAAACAGTGAAAACTAGGAGTTAAGTTAAGAAAGTTATTTTTTCATTACCAAAGTCCTGGAACTTTTGGGTAGCATCTCGTAATTGTACTGTATGTCATGTCAGTTAATGAACTTTTCATTTATTGTAACACTTGTAATCATCAGTTACCTCAGCTAGTTTACACATGTTAAAACAATGGTTAGTATGAATGATTAAAGAATCTTAATCTGACATACCATAGCACTGGCGGATTTACGGGGGGGGGGGGTAACTCCCAACTCCACGGACATGTTTATTTTATGACAAAAAAAAAGTTCTCGTGAAAAAAAGAGGCAAAAACGGCTGAATTGTTAGTATTTTGAGGTTTAAACACTTAAGCATTCATTTGGAGTTTGATTTGCCAAGAAAAAGATGTAATTTTTAGACATGTTCGTCATAAAACTTTATGTAAGTCCCCCCTTCAAGAAGTCTGCTCTAATTCTGCCACTATACCACAGGCTTAGAGTGTTAACCTGCTAACTTCATTTAGTGATATTTTCAGGAGAAGCATAGAAGTACATAAAAACCAATAATTATACAGAAAAAATATTTTTCATCACATAGTTACACTATGTTAAAAGTCAAATTGAGTAGAGCTGGTTTTCGTAGTGGATGTGACGTATCTTTACAGTTCGAATGTTATGTTAATCTTAAAATGAGTCAAAATGAAGTTAGCAGGTTTACACTCGACGATATGTAAAATAAATTTATGCATAGTGTTTGTTTTTAGCATTTTTCAGCTTCTACAAGTGTTTCAGAAAACAATTCTCCTCGAAATTCGAAATCACCCTCTCCAGAGCGTGATTCTACAAGTAGAGAAATGCAAAATTTTGGAGCGCAAGTGGCAAATGATGATGGTGAGTAATAGTTTGTTTTGCATATGTTCCTACACACTTAGAAATTATTTTTTTTAAACTACTAATTCTGCTAAATCCATGATTTCAGAACAAGTGAGAATGCCATATGTCAAACAAGCAGAAGAATTTCATGAAGCAACAGAAGATGTAGGCAAAGTATTTAACTTTAAAATTGACTCAGTCAAAAACAATGGAAGGAAAATGTAAATCAGAATTGTTTTCAGGTATATAAAATGGGATCCAGGCCCAAAGGATTTGCATTGGTCATAAACAACAAACATTTTCAACGCAGTGAACCAATTCGTAATGGGTCGGAAAAAGATTTCGTTTTGCTGATAAGCTTGTTCAAAGGTTTGGGATATGAAGTGGAGTCACATGAAGATTTAAAAACTGAGGTTAATAATTCTTGACACGTTGCTACGGAATTTGCAGTAAATATGGGCGAGGTTATTTACAGCAGATGTTCATAATGCGTTGTCTAAATATTACAGGATATGAGCATCGTGATAGAAAATTTTGCTGGCAAATTTGCAACAAATGATGTTGATTCATGCATCGTTGCAATCAGCACACATGGATTTGGTCATTCAGGAATTCAAGGAACAGATGAGGATTTTTTACACTTGGAATATGATGTGATACCTTTTTTCAACAACATTTGTTGCAAAGGACTGCAAAAAAAACCGAAACTATTTATCATACAAGCCTGCAGGGGAGGTAATAACTATTACATAATTTTACATGATAATATAAAAGTCCTTTATGCGATTGGATCGTCTTTTCTGTTTCAAGATAACTCGACATTTGTAAAACAGTTATTTAAACTGATGTAATGAAAATTTTGCATCATAAACTTGTATGCACACTGAAATTACTTATATACACACTTGTATCAAGTGTGTATCTGCAGTTTGGAGAGGGGTGTTCACACACCACGTGAAATGAATTACCGATACATAATTACTGTATATTAATAGGCGTGAAACTTCTCCAACACACCACCTCCATTCGATGATCACCTCACAGATGGGGAGGTCGTCACCGCTATTATTCGGAGCGTATTTCGTAGCTCACTGATTTAAATTGATACTAATAATACCCCCATTGAGGGACCAGCTTGCCTGGCCTCATCTCCTTCAAGGAGGTAAAGCTATTTTAATGTCAAACAGTCAATTGTTTTCATTTTTAACCTCTTTTATTAGAACTTTTTGTTATTCCAATCTTTTATTCAACTTGACCTAGGTTCTTAAACGGTTTTCAAAATGTAGAGATGTCATTTTTAACCTGGTTTTGTGTGTCGTAAGGACTTGAAATTTGGCGCACAAATTATCCCAGCATGACAACTGAATCTATCACATTTTGAGGAATCAATTATGAACTATTTAAATCTATTTGAATTTAATTCATAGTATTCAAAACTATAGTTTTTAACTGTACCCCTATTCAGGACCACATCTCTAAATTATCACTTTTTCAAAGAACTCTGGTTGGTCTGCTTAGATACATAAAATTCACTTTAAATGCATCTTTCATCGATACATATAACAATAAATCTAATTGTTATATCTATAGAAACAACCGAAACAAAATAAAAAATAAATACTCTAACTGTAACGAATATTGAGTTGAATGAATAAATAACTGTAACGAATATTG
>JAQIWH010002323.1:0-25322 GCA_034695005.1 Cryptops parisi | reverse complement strand
TATTTTTAACACGTAAAATATTGATTTTCGATAAGCATCACTACAAACTGCAGGTGTTATTAAGTCTCACATAAACCACCAATGAAATTTAAAACTTAATAAAATAATTATGTCACCTTGTAACCTAATAAACATATATATTTACACATATATTGCGACCAAAATAATTATAGCTGTTAAATATTTATGTATAAAAAATTACAAAATAAAAACATTAACAAAAATATTTTATAAATATATTATTTTTGCTATTACAAGTCAACTTTTCAATAGTGTATAATTTTATACAAATAAATTTACAAACTATTTCTAACTAACTTATACAAGGCGATTCTTACGCTAGAAATAAGTTATTGACGAATGTATGGGTATCTTCTAGCGAGAGAATCACCCTCTATAACAACTAAAATTTAAAATACTAATTATTATATAATTATAAATATATAAAATATATATATATATAAGATTAAAATATATGAAATATTTAAATGATTAAAGAATATTAATATTGACATTAATATATTAAAATATTGAAGCCTTCTCACGTATCTACGATTACCATACAACATATATACAATTTCTATGTATATACCATTCAAAAGTATATTTTCTTTTGGTGACAAGTTGTTACACAAACTTATGTTGACACTAGTAAATGATGTCAACAAGCTTCACTCAACTGTCAAGAAATTCACACATGTAAGAAAAAATCGATTTCTACACATACATCATCATCTTGTATCTGTTATCCAAACTATCCATGTAATACAAACTCCTATCCATAACATTATCAGCACTGTTTTCTTAAATGACGAATTGCAAGTCGAGAAGAATTTGGCAACTTGTAAGGTTTTCCTTTCAAGTTTTTAACTATTGGCCGAAAGCCAATTTGTGTTCGATGATGCCAACAAGGCTTCCGTAGATTTTACACTATGCGCCCCCCTTTTCTTTTCTTTCTTTAGGATTTTGGTAACAATTTGTGAAGCCCCCAAGAAATATATATATTCAGCAATCTTCACAAACATTGGTGTAATTCTTGGAAACATTCCATATAAATTTAAACGAATACAAAACACCGAGAAAAAAAATTATACAAAAACATAAAAGGTTTTGACATGCGTTTTGTGAATCGGAAACGAAACAGAAAATAAGATTTTCAAAACAAACAAAAAATGTTTCGAATGTCTAATTAGTAACATTTGCTAATTAATAACAATAAATTGAAATTTGAAATAGAAAATAGTGAGAAAAACACAAATTATTGTTTACGCCGATGACGTCAACTTAGTGTATTATAATTACAATTTTCTTGTGCTTAAATTTGGCTTAAATTGGTTTAACTTTTGCTTTTGATAATTTTTATAAAAATTAACCGAAATTTGATTGTTCAAAAATTAAACCGGATTCTATTCGACTTAAGAACGTAAGTTTCTAATTTAACTTTCTGACTTAAGTCCCATGGCAACGCATGTTACCTTAATAACAACTGGCTAAGAAACGTCACATCTATTACCTCAACAGCCATTGGTTGATCAGCATCCACATGACTCTACCGAGCATGGAGCAAATATTTTCCGTCATTATTGACGGATTTACTTCTTGTCACAAATAAGTTGTTTTCATTTTAAGTTTTTGTTAAGTTAGCTGTCTAAATTAACTTCACGATAACTTTTCATTTAAATACTTTTATAAAAAAAAACGAAATGAGTTGTTCAAAATTGACCAGGATTTTACTTGACTCAAGAACCTTAATTTCCAATGTGTTTGCGTTAAAATAAACAAAGCCTCCAAAATCTAAATTATATTTTAAATCTGCTAGAATTGTGAATGACAAGTTTATGAATTTATGGTATCAGTAAAGTTATTTATTTATAAAATATCGACTTTTTTTAAAATACAAACCAAACGATATATCTTACAAATAATATTGTTCCTAAATTTTTTTAATCTTTTCAAATAAAAAGTTAAAACTGCAGGCTAAGCACCAAAAAAAAATAATCTAAAAAAGCGATGAAAATTAAGAAAAGTAATAAAAACTAAGAGGAATTTTCAAAAGATTGTTACAGGAAACACATTTTTAGACAAACACATCTGTAAATTTAGAGGCGAAAATTCCACTCCTTTTCAAAACACTTGAATTCCACAAAGAATTGGGCACAAAATAGAAGCGAATCATCAAGAGACGAATGTTTGTGCAAGTTCCTTTCACGGTTTTTCCATTCTGTTTGCATGAGAAAGACACTTTCAAGTTTTTTTTTCGGTTTCGTTTCAAAGACAAAACCATTTTTTTGGGTTGTTTTTTGTTAGTTTTTTTTTGTGCTTCCTATGCAAGTTTTTTAGTGAAAAAAAATCGGTAATAAATTCGAAACGAATGCAATTCGTTTGACGTTTCCTTACGTCAGTAAATACTATAAAACATTCCCAAACGTTTGCAACTGTTTTTGTTTTTTTAACTTCGATGTTCGCCTACGAAGGTTGTTCAAATTTGAACCGGATTTTTAACGTTAATAGCTAATGCCGCGTCAAACTGAAACCCGGATGATTTTTTTTTTAACAATCATTTATTGTTGTCAATTTCTCACCTAAAATAGTTAAGTTTACTGAAAAACTATTTTAGGTTTAATATTTAACAATTTAAAACAAACAACTAAAATACAGCAATTTGACATCATTGATTTATTATAAATTTATATGAAACCTGAAATGAATCCCGTGGTGAATATAGTAACCATGTGAAGTCTAAAATTACACTGTATTTATACTCATGTTGCTTCGCAACATTCGTTCACCAGTAAATATAATTCTCACGTTGTTGTGGTATTTCTTATACTGTAAGCTTATAGTGGATGTTCTCCATCACGCAGTTCATTGTTATAGTGTAAATTGACACACTCGCATGGATTCCGTGGATCACTGAGGGTAACCATGACAACGTGAGTGTACACAAAAAAGGGTTCTGGACACATGCACAGATCTGAGTAATTTACTGTATATACTGTGCACTAGCTGTATTACGTCAAATAAGATTGGCATGTCTATAAGCGAACTTTCTTTTATATTAATCTTTGTTTACATTTACCGTAGTTAAACTCGTGTTGCTTCGCAACATTCGTTATCTTTTAGCGTGTATACTTTGTGATGGTATAGTAACACGTCTATCATTATTTACTTCACGTTATTATGGTAACCCCAGCAATTTAAAGCAGTTCATACATACATACAAAAAAAATTAGAGCAGGAGAATAGATAGTAATCGCTGTATGCCTGTCAACAATGACGGGAAACTTTTCTTTTTCATGAGTTGCCTAGTAACATATGCTTTCCCCGTAAATGTCATTTTTTGCACTCAACGATGTTATGGAAAACTGCATGAATTTATAGCATATTCATACACACACATACAAAAAACATTATATAGTAAAATAAATATAGAAATATGTAGATATATAGAATATTAAAATAAAAACGAAATTGATTAGAAGAAAAATTATATCAACGATATAGGTAACCAATTATTAATAAGAGTTACCCAGTTCTGTTAATGTGTGTGTGTGTGTGTGTGTGTGTGTGTGTGTGTGTGTGTGTGTGTGTGTGTGTGTCATAAACGCTTTTTGCTAACCCTCAGGTCGTATGCTGTTACAATGATCCTCATGGGGGTTACCATAACAACGTGAGGGAAAAGAACAAACATGAAAAGTTGAAGAAGAAGCTACCAAATCCATTGCATCAAAATGATCCTGAAATTAGTTAGTTCACAACAATGAACTGCATGATGGAGAACAGCTGTAGGCATACATTGTAATTGCAAGATAATTGTATTATTTTGTTATGATTGCTTATTTGGTTTTTCTTGACATCGTACAATTGCTATTGTTTTGTACATGGATTTCTTTTCTGTTGTACCGCTTGATTTTTGTGCTGTACACTAGTTTGTACTATGGATCCATTTTAGATTCATTATAATAATAAAAAATATATGTTTATATTATATGGTTGGAAACGTTTCCATACCAACAAATGTTGCGAAGCAACATAAGTGTAAACAGTTAAATTCTCGACTCCCCTTCGTCACCATACCAACCACGGGGTTATTTCTAGTTTCAAATATAAAAAGAAAAAAATAAGAATACATTATTTCCAGAAGTTTATAACTGTTCAAATTTAAACCAGACTGTTTTGGACCCAAAACGTTAATCTAAAATACAGTAAGCTCGCATCAACTAAAATTTGTTTTATTTTTGAACCACATTTAATATTTTTTGGTAATACAGTTTCACCTAAAATAATAGAAAATATAAAAATTCTAATTAAATTATTATATAAAATAAATACAATTTTAATAGAATCCAATTTTGGTTAATAAACAAAATAATCGTAATAGATTAATTTGACATTGATTCAGTACCGGTATATAAAAAAATATTAAATAAATTGAATAGAGAGAGTATGAAATTGAATTGGTATCAAATAGCGACGAGCAATTTAAAATAACAACAAAAAAGGGGGGTAGTGATTCCAGATCCTTCACAAATTCCCAACGGCAAATTGAAAATTTATTAAATTTAGCTTCCTTTTTTTTATATTAGTATTTTAGATGGTTTTGAAATTCGAACATAATAATACTGATGACACTCACACTATGAGGGGAAAAAAGTAGACTACTAAAAGAAAGTGGTTACTAAATCAAATCATACAAAAGTAAAAAAAAAAACAATCGTAATAAATTAACAATATAACAGAAATATCAATTTCGAAATTAAACCTTGTTCAAAAGTAAACCGGATTTTATTTATTGCAAACCCTATAGAAACCCATGTTAATGAACCCAACAAAAAATCCGGGTAAATTTTGAACAACTCAGTTCTTCAGGTTTTACTTTCGGGAAAATTCCTAACAAAATGACTGGCACGTGTATCAATTTGCCCAGCAAAATACATATCCATCAACAACATTTAACAAACCGAAAAACAAAAAAAAAGGGACCATTCTAACATGTCAACTATATTTTTCGAAAAACAAGACACCTATACTCTGTCTCGTTACGTAGTGAAATATTCCGAATGCCATCTGTTCCCAATTGCGATTAGGCCGAAATATTTACGACGAACCCACGTTAAGCCAAGGTATTATAAGACGTGTCTAAGACAATAGACGACGAATGAATTGTCACCAAAAAGCATTCACAACGTCGTAGATTTGGTACTTAGCGCGTCATTGAAACCTTTAACTGTGTTCGACTGTCTCCTATTATGTTGAAACATGTTGGCCATATTTAGAAACAACAACGACATAGTCACACCATCATTATGTTTTATTATTTTTTTTTGTTGTTTTCTGCAACGGAAATGAATTCCAAACAAAAATATACTGTACCACACCGAAAATCTGACTATTGAATCACGTGCGATAGCTTCGTAACTTAACATTATAACAAGTACATTAAAAATGCTTTTTTAAGCATACTCTACGTCATATACAAATACTGTATACTATATGTACTGAGCATACATAATGCAAAAAAATCAAGTTTTGATTTCTGCATGTTTCGAGTTATGCGAATTTCGATTTATGCGAAATAAAATTCAAGCGATATTTCGGTAAATTCGATATTTAGGTTTTGAGTCATTCCATTTTTTTGTTTCTGCACGCTTCGATTTATGCAAATGTATGGTTCGTGCGAATTTCAATTTACGCGAATTTAAATTCATTCGATCGTTGAGTAATCCGATATTTAATTTATGCATGCGAGTTTTGAGTAATTCTATTTTTGATTTCTCAAAGTTTCGATTTATTTATGCGATTTTTTTTTTTTACATTGCCCTTATACGGTTCTTTATTTATGCGGTTCTCATTTTATGCATTTTTGGTACATCGGACTATATTCTCACAATCGACTGTATACGTTTAATTCCCAGCTCGCTCACTCACAAACTCACTCACTCACAAGTGAAGCTAATAATATGAAAAGTATAATAAATTGGTTTGCGATTGAAGCGCAATTCAAACTGTACATTATTCGTAATCCGATGCCGGATGTCTTTTGGATCAAAGGGCACCCATGTGACGTACTTTAATATACATGTAGGCAATTTGAGACCTAAGTTGGGCGTGTGGACATTATAGCCTTAAGCAAAAATAAATAATAAATATTTTTAAAAAAAAATAAATTCATTTTTCAAATATCTCAATGAATGAAAAGATACAACAAAAAAATGAATTAGTGGAAGAAAAAAATCAATTTAATTGGTATAATTAACTCAACGTGAAAACCTGACATCAATTAGTTGACAAATGAATTTTGCATAATGACATACCAAAAAAAAAAAAAAAATATTGTTAAATACTATTATTATAACGCGTGTATTTCACAAAAATAATCCGGATTCACTAGATGCGACATGCATAGCGTTTGCCTTAAAAGCGTCGAAAAAAATTCGGTTCGTTTTTGAACAAGTCAAATATAAATGCAAATCGTACATTTTCGGGCTTATATTTTTAAAATGGTTGTATAGTACCGTGTTAAATATTGTTAAACTACAGCATTTATTGCGCTTAACTAGGGGCAAAAGAATAAAAACAAGGTCCCCATTTCCTTGTAAACACCAAGCAAATGCAACATCTTATGAATAATTCACCATCTTTTGTTTGTGTTTTTGCCTCTCTCTTTTTCTCTCGAGAATGGTCTTGTGCGTCAAGTACCGAATTGTACATACTGAATGAATACTAAAAACGTTTTCAGCCGTTTTACAAATTACGTAAATGAGACACTTTTCTTTGCGTCCAATAATTCAACCCAATGTCTGTTCGGTCCATTGGGTATTCCTACTAAAACATCTTCTACCAGTCTTTTACTTCTTGAATAATCGAAAAACGGAAGTTCTGCAAACCTCTGCAAATGCTCTTCTACATAGTAGGTAGGTAGGGGTACTTGGTTTTTCACGAGGGCACCGACTTGGCCATACGACTGTGTCATTTGGCCGTCAGACTTTATTAAATCGGAAAGTACAAGAAATGATGATGAGGTGAGCATGAAGAAGATGAAATGGGGTTTTTCTACATATCATAGTTTAACATTAAAAATACTTTTTAAGAATACCCTTTATATATAGTTTTGCTTTATGTGAATTTATATTTATGCGATCTTTGGGTTATCCGATTTATGCGAGTTTTGAGTAATTTCATTTTCGATTTCTGCAAGTTTCAATTAATGCGAATTTTGATTTAGGCAAATCTAGATCAATGCGATCTCTGAGTAATGTAATATTCGATTTATGCGAGTTTTGAGTAATTCGATTTTCGATTTCTGCATTTTTTTTTATTCGATTCGTGCGATTTTTGTTACATTGGACTTAAGCGGTTTCGATTTATAGTTTATACGATTTTGTGATTTTTGGTCCTTAGGATTATAAACTATATATTATCACAAACGTATGTAGATACCAGTATACCTTCAATTCCCAGCTCACTCACTCACAAACTCACAAAGTCACTACAAGTGAAGCTAATATATATAGCATTTAAAAAGATCAGAACAAAGTTTACCAATTGGTAACGTCTTGTCACTTCCAGTAATTTTTAATAACTTTGTGGTAATGCAACAGTGTAAAACTATATTTCTTAAACAAACATTCTTACTGCAAAAGATCATATGAATTTCTGAAACGCAAAGCATTAACCACTCTTTGTAGAGTTATTTTGGTAACCATTCTTAGTAGACAGGTTTATCACTGACTTGTAGTTAACCAGAAGCCATTGTTATCCTTAATAATTCGATTGATAAATGACAATTATACACCATTATAAAAACAACAATATTGACTCCAATCTGTACAGCAAAAAACAGAAACAATTAACCGAGAATTTGAAGATAAATATTAGCCAGTATTGGGGGATAAACTTCAGCATGATCTATTCCTTGTAGTTAACAAGAAGCCATTTCAATTATATACTAGCAACGAATTGTCATCGTTAATCAAAATTATAATTGTACACAATTTTTGCAAACCTTTGTATTCCAATAAGCCGAATACGTCCTCTAACAATAATTGGTTATTCTAGACTATCTTACATCGAAGTAACCAAAGTTAGTTTAAGAAAAAAAAACACTAAATTCCAATCAAGTAAACATTACCCCCTTGTAGTTAATAAGGCATTTTACGAGGCAATTCTTCCTTCCATCAACAAAATGAAAAGAAACAAGTCCGGCCATATGGTCAAAAGGGCTGTCATACTCACATACTCAGCTGCAAACTTAGTTTTTTGTACGTACAAACAACGGTTTTTTTCGCATGTTAAGCATGCAATGATAACAAACTCGAAGGGAGGAGTAAATGATTTGCAAATGAACACAGTCAATGGAAGTGTCGAGGTCGACTAATAAGTAGAATTTCGAGTAAGTTGAATCGTTATTCACCACCTTCGAATTAACGTCATTTCGGGACGATTTCCTTAACAATGGCACTCCTTAATGGCAGCGATTAGCAAAGACGATTTTTTACGAGTAACAGAAAACAAGTAATCAACTTACTAATGATTGTGCAAGACACACAATTCATCTTTATAAAGATGCTTTCATTAAATCTGAACGAAAGTAAAGTCACTGACAAAAATACAGATTGAATCTAAATAAAATGCAAAGCCTATGTGGATAAGAGAATAAAATATTTAAATATAGTCTACTATTCGAACATTGGGTCTAACCATTTTAGGACGTTACCATATATTTTAGGACGTTACCATAAACTTTCGAGACATTTCCATGGGCGCTAAACAACATTACCATAGACTTTAGGACATCACCATATAGGGCATTAACAAATGTTTGTTGCGCAAAATGTTTTTTAAGGCGGTTTGTGAGTACGACGTTTTCCCCAAACACAAATCATTACTGTTATTCCTAGAAAAGAAATGTTGTTCTTACCTGGTGAACAAAAACATCTTGTCCTCCATCGTCAGGTGTAATAAAACCCCATCCTTTTGCGACATTGAACCATTTACACCTTCCTCTTCTTCTGCCTCCTGTTCCTCCTATATGAAAACAAAACTCACGTTTAATAATTCTGTTTACAAAATTTTCTGATTCGAACCTCCATATGATATAAAAAACCTTCAATATGGCAGAAAAATAAAAATAAAAATAATTGTTGCTGATTGGAATGTAGGTATCATAGCAATTCTGAAATCGGATACCTGGTAAGAAAATTCTATCAAGCACGACAACAACAACCATTGTCAATTTTCAAAGAATCTCCAATGTCATGTTTCAATGAGAAACAAAGTTCATCTTTAACGTTTTCTATTAATATGTATCGCAAAAAATATAACTTTTGTAAACATTACAGAAAGCATTTCGTACTAAAATAAATTTCAAGTGACAGTATACCAAACAGAAAACAAGCAAACATTCAAATCACCTAATTCCGTAGCTGTGTCAGTAACATATTCACGTGAAAAAATCGCACGTGAATTAAATAATAATCACGTGCAGAATTCACGAGTTAAAAGAAAAGAGCAAAGCATTCACGTGGCACAGCATTCACGCACATTAAACACGGTCAGGTGCATAACGCACGTGAATTAAACAATGACTTACGTCTGAGACTAAAGTTACATGCAGAATCCGCGTGAGTTAGTGATCACGTACAAAATTCACGTGAATTAAATGATGGCCACGCGCGTGACTCACGTGAATATTGCATAATAGTCACGTGCAAAAAGTACGTGTCAAAATCGTGTGACTAGTCACATACAAAATAACAATTTTTTTATTATATTCAACTGGTTATACTGAACATGTTACACTAAGTTAGTTGCATACTTCAAGTACCGGTATAATAAAAATTTTATTGCGCCCTACATAATATTTAATTTAATTGTTCAGTGAAACGATATTAATGCATGTAAGTATAACGTGTGAATATTTTTTATGTCAAACATACTCTCACGTAAAATGTTAACAAGGTATGACACAAATTACGACAGTTTAAAAGCACGTCCATAAGTATGTTCATTAAACGAAAGAAATGTCTGAAAAACAAGATGTCCGTTTTACATAATTTTTCAGTTAAATGAGGAATAACAACGTCATTAGTATAGCCGCAATGGCAGCTGATTTCCCACAGTGTAAGGAGATGAATAAAAACTACACGTCTCGTCATGAGCATTGTCGAAATATTTGGTTCAAGCTGTTTCTTAGTGTTTTTTGAATAAAAAATTTAAACAAAATTCATATAAACTGGAAATTAGTGTCGTTCATTTAAAAATGTTTTCAATATAAATCACCACAGATAATAAATTTACAATGTACGTACCAGTACTTTAATTGAAAACAATTTTAATGTGTTCGTTGTTATCTACCAAGTTCTGCAGTACATTACATTCATTCAGAAGTTAAGACCACAAACAAGAAATATAGGCTTATTACCCTGAAGTAGCATACTGTCATTCAACTGGCACCTGAATGATATCAGTAATGAACCGTCTTGGACATTAGCATAGGTAGAAAACAGACGTTATCACGAGTGATCTGACAAGCACTTATCAACCCAAATGTTCCTTATACCAACTTTCATATATAATTGTACAACAATTTGCGAATAAACAACCGCATGTCAGGCTCTCCCATTGAAAATTTGCACATTGAACAATAGACAAGTGTTATACATCATCAACCTAAACAAATTACAGTTAAACTCAATTTGGGCTACCATTTTTTTCCAGACCTGACCATCTGGCAAGACATACGACTATTTTGTACTACCTTCTGTAGATGATGAAAATAATGTATACATCAGACAATCGCTCTTTGGAGTAACAAGATGAAAGTAAATGGTAAGAAGAGCAACTAGTCTTACGCTGAAGAGTGGTAAAACAAGAAATTCTTTCTTCATTACGTGTCTTGACTATTTTTTCGACTGTAGTTTTCGTTTTTATCTTTAGCCACCCACAAAAATGCTAGAAGAGAAATTCCAACAAGTGAAAGGTATTTGCACATATCATTGTCAAAAAGTTGAACGTGACAGTAACAGTATCATATACAGCTGGCATGTCAAACTCATTTTGGCCCGCGGGCCGCATGAGTAGTTTCGTACCAAATCGAGGACCACATAAAGAACACATTATTTTTGCACCATGTCGAAAGTCGGAAGGTTTCAATTTTATAATAGGTGATTATTTTATTATATACTTTTGAAATGAATTATTTTGTGTATACATGGCCCTATTATTTTGTATTGTCTTTTTATTCTGTATCGTATTGCATTTACATTTTCACTTACTTCACCTTCGTTTGTAATCTCGTCCCGTGGGTACCCAAGTTGGCAAAGAGGCTGTTGGGTAGGCTACTTCAATAAAAATTGAACTGAATTGAATACCTTCGCATCTATGATCTACGGCCTACGCTATGCTAAACTCAGCGTGTCCAAACATACTTGTATCTTTATAATTGTAGACACGTACGGTATATTAAAAGTTGTAAAGAAATTTTTTGGACATTCCATATAATACCTCATTTTAGATGAGCTTGAACAAAACAGTAAATTTTGTACAAAATAGGTAGAATTTAACACACTTTACAATTACATTGAATACCATCTCTCATGGAATTTGCTTAAAATGTCTTTTCGTTGACTTGAAGCGGAAAATGTGTAAAACGTGTATTCAAAATAACGACCAATAAAAGCTTAAAACCAATTTAACTTGATGAAAAAGCAGTTTGGTTAAATGACACCATAAATGTCTTCTGCAGTACTACTCGGCTTACCTACACAAAGTTGAACTCGCTTTAAGACGTATTTAAGAAACTTCTTAAAAATAGAGAATGTCTACAAAATTTGTATATAATGACTACCAAACAAATTTTAAAACCAATTTAACTTGTATATTTACTAACCAAATTAATGCTGAAATTTCAAAGTGTTATGAATGAAGTACACTTTATGTACAGTCCTATAATTTTTTGGTCTATTACAGTATAAACAACTCTTTTCAAACTTTTGTACACAACCATCATATAGTATCACTTGCTCAATCATTCAGTATGTTTTTTTTGTATTGTGGTACTTAAAAGATTATAATACTGTACTCTATCTATATGGAGATGTTCAAAGCCTTTAGGCATACGAGATTCATCACCTGTTTTTGTTCCTGGTGAAAGGATTGAACGTGCTTGCAATGACAATTTTAACTACTGGTAACTAATTTGCCTATACATAGTGACATAAAAATAATCACACAAAAAATTGAAAATATAAATAAAAACTGATTTAAATCAAAACTCAAGTTTTTTATTTGTTTTTACGGTGAATTAACATGTATATTTGTTTTTTAATTTCTAGTTATGTTAATTTTATTTTTAACGTTTCTCTTAATAACACAACAGTTACTTTTTTTTATCATATTACGAGAACTATATAGGGTAGCTATTTTTAATTAGATTAACTATTAAATTGTGAATAACAATAACCAATAAGATATATGATAAAAATATCAATGTATATATTTAAATATATAGTTGTTTTTTTTTTTGTAAATACTTTAATTAGAAATTAATTTCATACTATGACGCGTTAAATCTGATGTTACAGTGAAAACCCTAATTCGGGGAAAAACTCGATATCGCTAATCAAAATTTAATTGATTTTAACCACGAAGGTTGGTTTAGCTATGAATGATCTAAAATGTCAGTCATCTCAAGTTTTGACTAGTCAAAACAGGATTATAACTAAAGTTTGAGGCCTGATTAACATAATTACAGTATTTTTACAGTTGATTATAATTAATGAATTAATTATATCCACTGTACTATAAAAAGTATACAAAAATTGAACGACTGGGTGTAAAAGAGTGTTAACTAACAGTTTCACAATTTCGAAGAAAACGCGTTTAAAGATTTGAACTTGCCTTGTTGCCTCTAAGGGATACTTCACACTTTTATGCACTAATATAGTTGCACATATTGTTGTTTTGTTCAAAGTTATGTGTTAGGAAATTAGAATTGCAACTAACACTTTCTAAAATGCGTGCAGGTCATTTTTGATAAAAAATTTACATCCTTTTACACCAGGCCCTTCGATTATAAAAATAAATAAAAAATTCTTCATAATAGTTTATGACCGACGTACAAAATAGTTGGTAAACTAAAACGTACCATACCTACAATATACAAACATATATCACATGTTAGTCAATAAAATATAGCTAATCAGATGGATTAGTAGGTAACAAAAACATTACGTGATGTTGTGATGTTAATACATACGGATATTTCACTAAAAAACTACAAAATGAATGGCATTCTCATTTCTGATTGGCTTTATCACCAACATGCGATCATCACACAATATCCAAAACAAAAACTAATAATCAATAGCATGCAATTGAATAACTAATTAAAAAAACAACAACAAAAAATTAGTTGCCATCATCAACAAACTAAAAAAAAAAAACAACTACAAAGATAATGGTGGTTTAATTTTAACAAATATTTTTGGCATGGAAAAACATTTCAAGTCCAATGACCCACCCCAAACATTGATCTTCCTATTTTGCCAAACTCCTATCTTTACAATGTCTAGACGTTTTTACGCCAACCAATCGATATAATGTAATTTTCCAAATTAATAGATCGCAATGTTTTAAGTTTAAAACACCCAACCATGGAAAGTCATTTATCGATATTTTTATTATATATTTTTTGAAAAAAAAAACAAAAAAAAATAACAAAACAACGACAATAAAAAAAAAACTATAGGATTGGGTCATTAATAAGTCAACACCCTATTAACAAGTGTCAGTGAAAATGGTTGACATTTTTTCTTTGTAATCATCTCGCACAACTTCGATAATAATTAAACTGAAGTCTAATAAGAAAGCATTTTGGTCACAAGTCAAAAAGGCGAGGTGTTACCGCCTTTAGTGGGAGGAGACCAATTTTATATATATATAAATATATAAATATATATGTATTATTTTTTTCTTTCATTCTTACCAACGTTTCGTAGGGAGCGGAGGCTTTCAAAAGGCCACGTTGGGTTGAACGGTTTAATTGTGGTTAATAGCTCTACGAATGGTGTTCTCTTTGTTGTCTTTCATCAACAATCACGTGAGCTGCGTGCAAGGTTTGTGACTCCCACCGTGACCACTTATGCACAATAATAAACTTAAGAGACAAAAAATACTCAAAGATCAATTCCCAGAAGCAAACCCTTTATTATTTGGTGGGTAATAGATTGTGTATCTGTTTGTTTCATCCCTGGTGTCGATCTTTTTCTTTGGTAAGAAGATTTTCAAAACTTCGGAGATTTTTGTTATTTAATGTACTTCCAAGCGTAACGTATGTCCAGTATAATAATTTTGAGAAAAATTAAAAATAATAAGAACGCTCTAATTAAGATCATTAATTTATTTTTTTCTGTCACCAGTTAGATAACTTGTTAACGAAAAGTTGTGTTTGGCAAACTTTATAGTGTTTTGTGTATAGAACATTTTTACTGTTTATCGAATGTTCGTTTTTCTGACTATTCAACGAACAATATGTTAGCTAATCAGAAAAATACAATATATATACAAAATACAAAATAATAGAGCGTGTGAAAGTTGTAATGTACTCAGGTTAGTCAACAACCAAACTTTTATATGTTTACATTTATTGTTATCTTAGTTCTGATTAGTCAATGACCGATATGATAGCCAATCAGAAACAACATTTTATCCCATTTTAAAATGGGATACAATGGGATTTGTAGTTTTCGGCAAAATATCAAAAGCCAATAACCGATATGATAGCCAATTAGAAACAACACTGTATCCCATTTTGTAGTTTTCGGCAAAATATCAAACTATTTCGACATAAAGGCGCGTTTACACGATGATAGTTTTGGCGATAAATGCTGCCATGACAGCGACTATTATAACAGTTATCTTCGTGATGTCTAATGTCAACTTTAATATTAAATTTTGAAATGTTTTCTACGATTTAAACATATTCGAATAATATTTTAGATATTACTGTATATAAAGCCTCGTTTATACGAAGATAGTTGTCGCTGTCATGACAACACAATCGCCAAAACTATCATTGTGTCAAAACCCACCTTTACTATATATCAAGTAGAACTTTTGGTTATTATCAAACATTGTTAATATTCGATTGGCTAGCGTTTAGTAACCAATCAAAGATTAGATACAGAGACTATAATTGTCTATTTTTTCATATAACGATTGGATTACTTTGAGACAACAAGCACATACTTGAAATGTTATCTTTATACAAATTTCGTATCCTAACACCTGATTGGCCAATGAAAAAACCTTCTAACCAATCAGAACAAAATCGAGAAAATTATATCTAATTGAGTGGCTATAAAAGCAAACACATTCGTTAACAGTCTAAAATCAAAGCAATAAATCAATTTAAACAAATCAATAATAACTAAATCAATAAATAATAAATTAATTAACAGAACATGCAACGTGGAATTAAAATGAATGATCCAATTTTTATGTCTACAATTTATTTTATTTTAAATTTCAAGAAAAGATAAAAATGAGGAGGATTAAAGAGGAACTTTCTCCTTACAAATTCGTATTCGAATTTCCATCTGAATTTATCACTCGCTCGGCCAATCAGAAAATCGAGTGATAAGACCAATCTATGGTCATGTGACCACACTGTGCTGATTGGCGGAGGGATGAATTCGGATGGGAATTTCGGATACGAATTCGTAACGTAACAGTGCCTCTTAATTGACTTGAAGATGTCTTTCTTATCCTCAAAACGAGAGACATTAGTATGGTGAATAAATAAGTACGGTGAATTAATGAGTTCTACAATAAATATGAGATTTTAAAAGTGTTGTTTAAATTTTTAATAAAAACTGCATTTTTGATAGCCTCTTTTACAACCTCGTAATTACGGAAACAAACACGTGAAATCATGTTTTTTGGCTGAAATATGTTAAGTGTTTATTTGGATGGATCGGTTTTAAACTCTCAACAATGAATGACTGCTCACGTATAATGAAGTAGTACACTTACTACACCATAAGTAGGTACCGTAGTGAATACATAAAAAAATCATTTATCTTCATGTACGACAATATGTTGTGGCTTGAAATGGCTAAAATGTAAGTATATCGTCAGCAAACACCTTTCGAGAAAAAATGGACATTTCGTGTAATAAAATCTCACAGTTGACTGGACATTGATCCGTCTAACTATGACACAATAATTTATACTACGACCCCAGCCTTTGCTCAAAGTTTCAGCTCTATAGCTCATCGGGAACCTACCAATAAAAGATCTTAAACATGGTGAACCATTTCAACCTCAGAATAAATTGAATAAAAGAGGTTAATAAAAATCTTAAAAAATTTTTTTATGAAAACTATTAAAGTAAGTGTGTTATGTTGAATTACAGTGTATACTCAATTCAGATTATGTAAGTAAATAGGCCTATTTTTAAGAAGTATTAATAAGCTACTGTACATATAGGTTTGGTAGGTTGGCAATGTTGCTCATTTGAAGTAGTGCAAAATGTAAACCACGTGTACTGCATATAGTCTATCTTATATCAAAATTTTAACTATGTGTTATACCTTGTGTATATATATATAACTTACGTTTATTGGATTTTCCTTAGAATGATACTAAATTATGTACCGGCGGTACTTATCTATGAAAAATTTAACTAAGACATTGAACCAAATGCCAACCTGAAATACTTGTATATAAGATATACCCCGATTTATGAATTCATACCACGACTCAGATTTCAATAATATATTAAAATACAAAACAGATGTTATACTTTTGCAGGTGGTTCGAAAAAACAAAATATATTTATTAACTTCACCATTTGAAAAATGTCACCATTTGTATTCTAAAGTGATGACAATAATGTGAAAACGTCATCTTTTTTTGTTCATAATACAATATTTTTTTTTCTTTATACAATTATTCCACAAGTTTCCTGCGGTGTTACGAACTTGTCAAAATAAAAAAATCCAATAAACCTTACTTCTTTTTTAATATAGACCTAATAAATTGTGCTAGAGGGTCATAAAAAGATGTAAAGTTTCACTTTCAATTTTGTCGGTTTCTCTCTTAATTTTGTTGGTTTCTCTCATTTTGATAAGATATAACAACAACAAACCCTCTCGAAAATGTCAGTTTGGAGAGAAAGACCATAAAAATATTGTCGTTTTTTTTTAACGACCTGGTGGTATATGAAGCACTATACCACACGAAAAAAAAATGATAAATGAAGTGTATACTGTAAGTTTCTGTGCAATAAAAAAACACACACACACACACTCCATTATGATGAAGAAGAATCTTAAACACCTCATTTCTGTGTGTTTTTATATACCCTCACATTTTTTGTTCGCTTTGCATTTTTCTTTGTGACTTGACAAAGGCAAGAAAATTGGTTTTTTCTTAATTTCCCTTTTTTGTACTACTTCCGACGTACATTCGTTACAATTCAAAAACTTTAATGATGTTTTAAAGCTGGTCTAAAGTGAAAAATTCAACTGATGTTTTAATAAGAATTGAAGAGTGCATTTTATTTAGTTAGAACTTCTGTGTACCTTACCGTACAAGTTTTGTATAAATCGAATTTGTTATTATCCGATTTTACACCGAAACAACACTGGGTTGAATTTTTGGTATTAAAACAAATTGTAACTACATTGTTAGTTATATGGTAGTTTGCTTATTTTGTGGCATATATGGGCATATTGCATGGTGACTAACATAACATTGGGATATGGCTAACGTTTCAACAATTTAATGCTTATTCATTCCTCAAACATGTACCATATCTTTAAAATCATTTTCAAGTAAAATCAATATAAAATTTTTAATTTTGGTAAATTCAAATGCGAGCCTAGTTTCTGAGCGAGTATTTCTCAGAAACTAAAAACCTGTACAATACTGTATTCACATTTACCTATGAATGGACGTGTTATTAATAAGTTTACAACTAATTATTCAAAAATCATTTTAGACTTTACATTTTTGTAAAAGTTAAGTTTAAAAATGTGTACATATACCGTGACTAAAATAATCTTCAAACTAGGTGTATAAAAGTATAAAATATGCCATGGTGTAACCAAACGAGCCAAATCTTGTTGAAATGATAATCAAACTTTCCATTGAAATGATAAAAGTGAAATTGCTGAACAAGTGTCACCCCTACATAATAGTGATTAGTAATACTAGTAATATCACTTGATATATAACAACATCGAATCTGTTTATTTTGAAGAAAAAAATGCGTTTTGTGTTGACATGAAATCGTTTCTATATAATATTTTATGTCATTACATCTTATACAAATTTTTTTAGTCATATACAAAATTTTAGTCAAATCATAATTATATTTAGTTATCATTAGCCGATTTTTGTTATAAGTTATAATACTGTATCAGTACTGGAAGTGGTTACATGTGAGTTACTACACTCCTTGCACTTTTTTGTTTTAAAACAGTAATAAAAATAAATATCCTAAATACGGAAACATAGTTGACTTATTTTTACATACATAAGGTACTTATTAATACTTAATACAGTAGTGAGAAAAGTTTCAATTTTAAAATCGTTTCACATAAATTTATATTAATAATAAACTTTACATGAATATGTATGTCAAACATTATGAAACGTAATACAGTACATTATTTCAAAAACTAAGTCTCTATTTTCACTAAAGTTACACATAATATTCACTCTATACAGTGGATGTAAAGTACGTATGTATTTTACGTACATATAAGAAAAGTAATGCAGAATTAATGTATACAGTATATGCGATAGTATAATGATGTATATGGTGCTGCAATATAAAAATGATCTGTACGTAAGTTAATACAAAGAGATTTTTAAAAGAAGCGCATAATAGAATGTATTTGAGGTTTCTCAACAGTTTCAATGCTAGTTTCATTTCACGTTAGTTTCTCAAAGTTAGTTGCAAACCAGATATACGCTTTCAAACAATGTAAACAAAGCTCTTAGGAGGTATACACAGTGGAACAAAATATACGGTACAGTAGTGAATAGTCGATAAGTCATGAAGTGGACCTCTTTTGGGTCACTCTGTGTACGTCTCAGTTCAGAAAGAATAACAGCCACATGTTCATAACGTTATAGTATATTTACAACCACGTTTAATTTATTTATAATATATTTGATAGAACACTTACAACTTAATAGTGTCACTTGCAATCTGGTTGCATGTTATTTACCTCTACTAGTAAATTTCCAATCTGATAGTATGTTTACAATTTGATAGAATATTTACAACTTGCTTTCTAGCCTAATTACTTACAACGTTATACAACTATATAAGCATACCGTACTTGAAATTTGTTAGTAAATTAACATTCTAATAATATAAGTATAAACGGATAGTATTCTTATAATATATTAATATGGTATATTTAAAACCTGATAGTTCACTTACAGACAAGTCACTTAAACTCCGGTACACTTTACAATCATGATATCACAACCATGATATCACTTTACACATTAATCATACAACTAAACTAGTGAAAATTACCACAGTTTGATTAAATTTAATATTATCAATGCTTAAGTTTAAAGTTCACAATTTTCTAAAATGCAAGTTACTGACATTAAATATATACATACGCTTGTAAGAAGTTCGAAGTATATTTTCAAATATGAAATTAAATAAACTGTCCATAGCTAAGCTTATATTTAGTATTCACAACTGTTTGTTGATAAGCTGAATAATATAACAAAATAAAATTTCTGTGAAATTATATATCAAATAAAAACAAACACAAAATACTATAACTTGAAAAATTATATGAAAATAATTTCACTAGTTAAAACAACTAGTGAAAACAATAACTTGTTTCAAAGAAAAACAAACAAAATTATAATAAATTTCATGGTGTGAAATTTCACGAATTTCCAAATCACGAGTAATATCGATGACACTTATGATAAGCGATTTTTATCTACAAAGATGAAGTTCTGCTTTTTCACTGATTAAAATTTTTAGTAATACTGTACAGTACGATACCGGTACCTATAATATGAAGCTTATTACAAATACATATAAATTGCAGAATAATATTAATTAACAATAGCGATAAAGCTAATGTCATATCAGCTATAGTATAGTTATAGTATACAGTTTGTATTCGGAATGAATTAGAAAACAATAACTGGGAATCTGTAGAATAAATGAACACTGTTTATGTAACTATGTAATGAACCATACCACAGTATATACATACAAGTTGTATGTATAACAAAATGCAATATGTTCCTATGTCAAAGAACTATGTAACGTTACACGTTCGATACGAATTTTTCCATGGGTCACTTAAATTATGCGTTATTTCTGAAATGGATTGTTTTTTGTTTTTTTCAAGGTGACATTTTAAACCCATTAATAATGGTAAATATAAATAAAGTAATCAGTTATACACTAGTAAGTTCATCTATATTTCATCTCTAAACTGTACACATCTCCATTTGAACCAAAACCACGTTGACATTTCATAACACGCGCGATCACCAACATCAACACACTGTCTCAAACTTATTTCATTTTATACATATGTATAGGATTACATGTGTAATATTATTATTAAAAATAATTTAAAATAGATAAAAAGCAGAGATCTGTAACACTGTTTATATACAAATATCAAAGTGTAGAATATACTTTTCATTCATTGCAAATAGGTACATTATTACTCATTCAATCACATTTTTAGCTTCATCTATAATTTATCTGGGCGTAAAATAATAATAATAATAATAATAATAATGATGATAAAAGCAGCAATAATCATAAGATAAAAGCGATACATCCCATTTATAAACAACGTGTTTAAAAACACTCAAGTATACTCTATGACGTTTGAACATGCGCCAATATCACACAAACGTCAACATCGCCACCAACGAAAACTCAACCAGATAAATTATAAGTTGCCACAATACAGCAAGTACTTATAGATGACCTTAATTTTACTATATAAATACAGGTATATAATTTTAAAAAATAAACATTTCCTAACATTTTCAACGTACCTCTTCTCTCCATCGCTTAATTTTTTCACGCAGGTGTCTGTTACCGCTGTTAATGACGTTGACGCTATTATCGCTGTTACTGCTGCTGTCGTAGTTAGTGGTGGTATCAATGTTAGTTAGCGTTAGATTTAAGAGGGTGGCATCATCATCATCCTGCTCGTCCACAACAACAACAACAACAACCTCCACTTGGCAATAACTAAGCTTCGAAGCTCGTCGCTGGTTGTCGTCGAGCCATGCTGCTCCTGCGCAATTAGGCCTACTACTACTATTACTACTACTACTACTTTTACTATCACTCCTCACGACGACGATGGCACGGCGACGATGTTGAGGTGGCTGTGGTGGTGGTAAGGTTGTTCCCCGTTTAAACGTCAACTCGGACGATGAGAGCACGAGCTTAGGTGGCATCCACGAAGCTAAGGTGAGCTCTGGGGCCGGCAATAGGGATCTGCGCTGCCGGGAGCAGCGGTTGACGCCGGCCGTCGAGTCCAGCGCGTTGGGAGTTACAATCCTGAGTCGAAGAAAAACGGGCCACACAAACCACCAAGATGGATGCGAGATTCTCCCTCGGAAACGCGGGGGTATGATGATGATAGCAAGGAGAGCGTGGATTTAGGTGGGTTGGAAGTATATATAAAAAAAAACAGCACAGGTCGAATGCTGCGTTCCGCGAGGCACGCTTTTTTTTCTGGCGAAATAAAACAAATAATAATAATAATAATAATAATGAAAACGGGGCAGAAACGCGGAGAGCACTTGGAACGCGTGGCAAACGTTCGAATCGATGATGAGAATGATGATGACGAGGAGCGAGTGCACTTGCCTTGGTTCAACGATCGCGCTGCTCGCTCCAGGAGTAATGGAGCTCCTTCAAAAACTCGCGTTCCTCTCCTCCTGTTTTGTTGTTGTTTGTGAGATTTTGTTGTTGTTGTTGTTGATATTATTATTGTTATTGTTTTTCTTCTTTTTTTGAGTGGGTGGTCTTATCGTCTTATTCCAGTTCAAGAATATGAAGAAAAAAATATGACTTTTTAATTCGTGGGAGGTTGGAGTATCGGAAGCCCTCGTTACTGTAAACACCTGTCTGATTTGCAAGGTCTTGCAAGAGAGAGTGACGTTTGTGATGATGATAGTCAACTTTCTTCCTGGCTAGCAGCAGCAGAAACGGTAGAAAGAGCGATTGAACACTAAATCCTGCGATATTTTTTAGGTATCCTTACTTTACTCTTTTATACCCTCCCCCTTGTCAAAAACTCTTTCTTTAAACACAAACAAACAAACAAATAAGTACATGTGTTATTTTGTGTAAAAATTGTCAGTAAAATATTTACATTCGCGTGCTTAAAAAAAATTGAAATACCAGAAAAATAAATGGATAAAAATATCAATAACATTTGTGTAAAAGTGAAACTAACGATTAAATAGAGATTTAAAGATTTACTAATCCATTAAATGTTTTTAAACTTATGTTGTTCGATCTTCAAATGTTTATACGTTATAGAATTCTATTTATATTGTACTCTATTATTATATGCTGAACCTTGCCTGTTCGATAATAATAATAAAATATAATAATGATTCGGAAATTTATCCCGATACTTGTGTTTTCACATTTGGCATTCTTTGAAGAAATTGTCTAATAAATGAAAAAATGAATATACGATGGAATCCGGTTATTGTATGATCCGGGGTGATATTGTGGAACCGGGGATTGTGTGATCAAAATCGGGTTATTATGATCATTTTAGAAATAGTACCTTTTGATAATAATAACCGGCTGATAACATTAAACAATGGATAAAACTATACTAATCAGTGTCTTGAGACTGACTGATCATGATAACAATAGCCGATTAATAACATTATCCGTGATCACAATTACCAGATTCCACTGCACCTTTCTTTTTAAATGTTATGCTATTCCACTGTAGGCTAACCCTCCTTTTCCAATGCTATTTATCTTTTCAATGTATTAAAAGTCAATCAACTCAAAATAATTTGCTATTTGCCTTTTTTCATATTAGTTAAATCATTAAAATTCAATCAATTCAAAAACATTGGGTTCACTGTATTATTAATGCCACGATGTGTATCAGTATGCTTATTTAATGTAATTAACTAACACCTTTGAAATTAAATATTTTTAATACAAAAATAACCAACATTCTTAGGATTGACCTGAATATTTAGATATTGTACCAAGTTTAATGAAAATTAATTCAGTCGTTTTTGATTGATGGATTATAACAGTACCATACAGACAGACATGAAAAGGGATTTTATGTATGAAGATATCGAGTTTTGAACATATTCAAATACTTTACATGTGCAAACACAAACTAACTGAAGTGCCTGGTATAAAAAGGTGTAAAAAATAAAAAAGTAAACTTTTTTTTGTCAAAAATGACCTAGAAGCATTTTCGAATGTTAGGTGCAATTCTACCTTCTTAACGCATAATTTGGAGCCAAACAACACTATCTGCAAAGTTATTAGTGCAAGAAGTGTGAAGTAGCTCATAGACAGCTAAGTAAGTTCAGATCTTTAAACGCGTTTTCTCGAAATTGTAAAAAAATATTACTTAACACTCTTTTACACCAGGCCCTTCAATTAAAATCAAAATGTTAAGACTCAAATAATCATATTACGCTGTGTCTAGCTCATGATGTTTCTCTATGAAAATATACTACCTACGCTATTAAACGGTATTAAAGCGCACCAATCATGATTGGGGGCTGTACTTCACCCCCTCTGGTTATGCATCAATACATTTGCATTCATCGTTTAAATATTGCTAACTGTCATGATCACTAATCAGCATGCACGGTTAACGATTTAGTCTCCTCCTCCCTTTTTTTTATTAATTTTTTCATTCATAATTGCTTGTTTGTTTATGCATAATGAAATGCATCCTAATGATTAGATTTGTTAGAAAAAAATTGATAATAGTTCTTTGCTTGTACAGTGGAATCCCGATTATTACAACCACTTTGTGACAAGTATCTTTTAATAACAATAACTAACTGATTAGCATTAAACAATGAATAAAACAACATTAGGCAATGTGTTGGGACCGACTGGTTATGATTACATTAATCGATTGATAGCATTATCCCGTGATTATCATAACCGGATTCCACTGTATTAAAATAGTTCTTGGTTTTCCGGTCATCACAACTGAAAAAGTTTCAAAGAAATCAGTCTTGTTCATAAAAAAAAAATTTCTTAAACGAATGACAAAATTGTTTTGTTTTGTTTTTATGTTTTTCGACGGTAATCAATCCTGCGATTGGAATAATATTTTTGTATGTAGAATATTCTTAATTGTTCGTTTAAATTGTTGGCTAAAACAATACTGTGAATATGACCAATAACTGAAGATGAGAACTGAATTCCGAAACATGTATTTTATATGAATTGTTTTTGGGGATTAACCTTGAATTTATTTTGAATAATACAAAACATATTATTTAAAACAATACTTTGATAATAAACTCTTTGAACATTCACTTACAATAATAGTACGCTAGTATAAATGATTATAGTGTAGTTACTGTTTGTAATACTAACTTCAAAATGTGTATTTTATACTGTATTTATACATATTACAGTAACTCTTTTTACAAGTACCGGTACTGTTCACTGTATATACTGTATTTGTATTATTACATAGCTACAATAAATGTTATATATACACATGCTTGCATACTTATATTGTGTGTCTGTTGTATCGCATACGTTTATATTATAGGCATTAAGTATACGAATATTTCCAACTTTTAACTTGTATAGACGAATAGGTACATAGTATAGATATATTCAAATTTTACTGCGCACATCAACAGTACATTATTTACAAATTTTGTACTGCGAAATCACCTTAATACACCAACACAGTATAACGAAACGTAAATACCACTCAGAAAAGCTAAACCATAACTAAATCGAATTTTAAAAACTAAATCCAATTTTTTTTCAACACTCTAACAAACTGATAACAAAACAAACCAAATAAAGTGAAATATATATAAAAATCTATATAACCTGTGGCCATGTAGTCCAGTTTTTAGTGACGGTGTACTTTTTAAACCAAAAGTTCCGATTTTACAGACCCTTCCATTCGGTCCTTCGAGTTCGAACAACACTGTGTTAACCTTTAACATCACCTTTTTCTCGACCATTCACAAGAAAGTATACCCAAAAAATATAAACAAAAAAAAAACTTTGCGAGGGAGGGTTGTACATT
>JAQIWH010002322.1:0-25323 GCA_034695005.1 Cryptops parisi | reverse complement strand
ATTATTTTTATTATTATTATTATTATTATTATTATTAATATTATTATTATTATTATTATTATTATTATCATCATTATCGGTGTAGATATATCGGAAGTGATTCTCATGTAAAAAAAAATATTGTTTGTATTTTTATCATCTCATTTTTTTGTGAGGAATGAAGTAGTCCATTTTCGTCTCTAGACAAATGCAAAACCATTTACAATAATCGGTGAGGTTTTTATTCTCTTTTTCTTTGTAACAAGATTCGTGTTTTGTTTTTATTATTATCCTATCTCGTTATTCTTCCCAAATCTCCCCTTTGCAACACGCACTCTATCTTAACATCATTGCATTTGGAGAGAGAAGTAGCTCCCATTTTCCTTCTCCCGAAGTTATTCTTTCTTTGCAGATTAGACCACTTTAACATTTTCCCAATGTAATAGACCCAACGGAGAAAAACAAAATGATATTTCTCTTTTCAGTCTCTTTTTTTTTTATTTTCCTCTGGAAAAAAATTTCGTTGTTTTATTTTTTTTTATTATTATTATTTTTATCATCACCACACGTACCTGGTATTCCGTGAAGAAGAAGATTATTTCTCAAACTTTTCTTTCATCATTGAGATTTATGCTCAGGTTGCGAATGCAAGGTACATTTGCACCATCTTCTTCGCTCACATACATATATACTCTTTTATCTTGTTCTAGCTGGCATTTCTGTAATCTTAGAAATTCAGCTTGGAATGGAATGGCTCGAAAAATAAAGAAGAGCTTTGATTTTTCAACATATAATAGGGTCACTCTGTATAATGTTGGTTCAAATACGAGGAGGGGGGTATCAAAAGTTTCACTCGTGAATAAAAATAAAATAATAACACACATTATGTAGGTTGTGTAAAGGTACACTCTTCATTAATTTATACACATATTCGTTTAATACTTGTAAACACTTGTTGGAACTTGTGATCAACTTTTCGATAACTCACTTCACTGACGAATTCGCTCCAGATTTGTGCAACCGTTTCATTTTCACAGTTTCATTGGTCATTTTTATTTCATTGGACAGTTTTATTGGCCATCATTTTCACAGTTTCATTGGTTTGGAAAACCAATCGTTGTCGTACAAGTTTATTTTACCGAAAAAATGGTTAGTCACGTCCGGCTACCACTTGTTCGATAAAATGACAAGCGAAATTGAAGGACAACAATTCCAAACCAATGAAACTGTGAAAATAGTGGCTTTGTAAAGGTTGCACATAACTGGAACGAATTCCTCAGTGGGAGGGAGGTATCGAAAAGTTGCTCACACATTCCAATAAGTGTTTACAGGCATTAAACGAATATGTGTATAAATGAATAAAGGGTGTACCTTTACATTAAAATGCATAATGTGTGTCTATATAATTTTTTTTTATTATTATTCACGAATGAAACTTATTTTTTGATCTATCGTCGTATATGTAGATATTCTATCAGGGTGTTATTTTTTGTTTTTTACTTCATTCCTTAAGTGTGATACTACTACTTAATGTTTATGTTCGTGTCATCATTGTTTATATTGAACATTTTTACGTGATAATTAGTTGAGGCAGCAAAAGATAATGATTAAAAAATATATAGATCCTGAAAGCGGAACATGTTTATATCTTAATAGATATACGAATATAAATAGAAAGAGAAATCGAGTTCGACTACCTATTTCTACTGCTTCTTAGAACTCCGGGATATTTGGTTTCCTTCATATATCTTTTTACTTTTTAGGTTGATAAGGTTCAATTCTTGCGAAAGAAGATAAAGTCAACGTCTCAACAGGGGGGTGGTAATTTTAATTTACATGCGTGTTGACATTTTGCTGGGGAATGTAAAATATGGAGAGGGTTTTCGTTTCGGTTTGTTGACTTTTAAGTTGATGGGAGGAAAAAAGCAAAATCGTTGAAGAACCCTCCATAACTGTTGCGAAATTTCCACTTTTTATCAGATTATCATCAGTAAACATTTTTCCGATTTGTTGTACCGTTTTTTCCCCCCAAGTACTCTAGCGTGGGTGTGTTTGTTTATTAGGTTGAATAGAAAATAAAAAACCCGTTCGTTAATAATTTTAATGTTTGTGTTGTTCCGTTTTGAAAGTCACCTAGCTCTTTGTAAATGTCATTCATTGCTTCAGGTTTAGTTAACATTAATTTTCGATGATTCCCGAATCCTCTTAATTTTGAAAATGATCTTGATCGAAGTTTCAACTATGACATTCAGACTTTATAAATGACGCGTATAAAATTTCGTCATAGGACGGGCAGTATTCACAAACTGGACAAAAAATAAAAAAATAAAACTCAAAAGTTCATAAGTTATTCAACGGAATTTAAAAGATTCATTATTTATTTAATTGCATTTAATCATTTAGGAGTCCACATACTTAAAATGCATGTACTGTATGTAGACGTTGATTTTTTTAACTTTTAGGTTGAGAAAGAGTAAACACATTTTGTTGAGGATGAAAAATTTCCACTTTGTACGTATTTAAATGTACAAAAAATATACACAAAATTACAGAATAGTACGCAATTAGAGATACATATACAGTATATGTACACTATTTACTGTATACAAGTATACCTACTGTAGACCTTCACATTTTGACACAAGTTCAATACACATTGTGCAGACCTATACATGTGCATACAGTAAAATTTTCTTTTATCCGATACTCAAATAACCGGAACTCTTAAGCAACCAGCACCCAGGTTTTGGATTTTTTTTTTATGTTTATTTTCATAGACAAGCATAAAAAATAAATAGTATAAGAAATAGTTAAACATGTTATAAAGATTTATGGATGGCTATGGAAAAAGGCCAAATTAATGGAACTTAGGGTTACGTGTTTAAAAATACAAGTAGAGCAAAAATAATTATTTTTATTACATATTCAGTTTATATTTATGTACGTAACAAAATTTGCGTTTATTTTTACTTAAATTACACTTTTATTTCATCATACAGTATTTCTCTCATTTCTAAAATACAGTAGTCAGAATACAGTTCGTACTGTACTACTAATGATAATACAGTATACTGATAATTATAATACATTATACTGGTGTATAAACTGTAGGCCTACTTGATATAAATTTATCATTATTATTATAAAGTTCTTAATATTTATGTCATCCAGTCCATTGGACCAACATTACAATTAAACGGTAATAGAATGAAAGAAGAATAATGGGGCTTGTACGATGCTGTGGTAATTTAAAGAGAGATGATCTGATATCCAGCATATTCAGTTATCCGACAACCCTCCAGTCCCAGTGGTGCCGGATAAAAGAGAGTTTACTGGGTTTACACATACACACGTTGTATGTAGGCCTATGTGTTAGTTTTTCAGTTTAATATATCACATAAAGTTGATTTTCTTTTGTTTTTTGGTGAACAATTACAATTGACATACAGTTGTAAGTATGATATCTATTTCATATCCATAATATTTTAATTACATTTTCTTCGCTTTACCCCCTGAGTACTAAAACTGATTCAGTGTTCAACAACTGTTATAGTAGAAGAAATCCAATGTCTCAATGTGAACTGACATTCACTTGGAATCGAAGGCAGCGGGCTAACACTAGGGTTCCGGAAGCAATTTATATATAACAGAGCAAAAAACAATAGGTTGTTTTGTACATGTAAGACACGTGGTAGTTATGAGTTCTCTCGCCGAATAGGGTGTATGTTTTTTTCTGTTTCTATTTTTCCATTGCAACTCTTCTGGTTTGAGGTTTGTCAACGTATACGCCATTGGCTTGAGATGAGTTGGTGTCCTATTGGCTCGTGGTGCCGTGTGCAGTTGGCGTTGTCATGACAACCGGAGGCTGGAATCATTGGGTGGTACGAGGCTAGAAAAGTTACCCTTCCCCTCCGGTTCCTGACAAACACGGGTGTAGAGAAGAAAATTGGGGAGCAGATGCGTTTTTGTTTGCTATTGGAATAAAAAGAATTGAGCGAGAATTATTTCCTGGTTTGGGTCTCTGAACAAAAATGCGGGTTTTTTTTTAGGTCAAATAATGAAATAAGTTAGGTTAGCTTCTCATTTTTTTTTTATATATGTGTTTTTTTTTTTTTTGGAGGAAGAACTCGATTCGTTGTTGGGGGTTTTATAAATCATTTTGGGTTTAATTTTCTGTTTCGGCAGTATAAAAATTGGGAAACCATGTTGTTTGATGCTGAAATTTGATTTGAGAAAAAGCAAGAGTGAAAAAAAGTTGATTCTTTTGTGGTTAAAAAAAAAGATTTACTCTTTGTTTAATATGTAGGTACAAGTATACTGTAATGTAATAAACTGTACTGTAGTATACTGAATGTGGTTAGAAAGAAACCTTTTTATATTTTATTTTTAAAAAAAGAAGAAATTATTCTGAATCGTCTTAAACCACACCGAACCAAGTGGAAAATACTTCACTTTCAGAAAATGTCGATTTTGCGTATAGTTTGTCCATAGGGTAGCATGCTATTCCGATTGGTTCATAGTGCCGTGTAACTCTAAATGGTCCAGAGATAAAAATTGACTGTAAATCACTGTAAATGAATAAAAATAAATAATTGAAGAGCCTGATGTAAAAGGGTTATAACATTTTTAGATTTTTGGAAAAAATGTGTTTAAAGGTCTGAACTTGCCTTGCTGTCTATGGGCTACTTCACACTTCTTGCACTAATATCTTTGCACATGTTGTTTTGCTCAAAATTATGCTTTAGATAAAATTGCACCTAACACATTTTGAAAAGGCTTCTACTTTTAGGTCATTTTTGACAAAAATGTTACTTAACACCCCCCAAGGCCAATAAATTCTTAGTCAATGCCTAGATCATGACTTAGTGGTCCCATTTTATGCATTAATTTAGAAACTGTAAAAAGTGAGTTAGTTCACTATGGTTTTACACGACCCAACTGAGAAAACTTTGTTTATTCTTTCACCACACTAATCTAAACGATGGTTAAGATCCACGAGTTAAAATTTTTTATGAATTATTTGATTCGGAAATGCTAATTTCGTGTAGTTTAGCATTTGTGGTTATTCTAAAACCATGAATTTTTAGCTTTTTAGCTTGGCTGCCGATTTCTATTGTTTCCGTCATTGAAGCCAAAGGCTTTTGGTGCCAGTTAACAGTCCGTTGGATTTTCTCTTTTATCGCACGAACGAAACCACAAAAAGGAAGTGAGAACATTATGACATCTCTATCTGAAAGCAGTAAAGCTTTGTCGCATCAATCCACTTTCTGCGAAAGGCAAACATTCAAACTAGACGATAGCTGGCTTTTCCTATTTTCTCCCATCAACCAATGGTCGATGAGAGATTTATTTTCGAGATAACTCATCAATTTTTTTTTATAACCTTTGACAACCGATACCGTAAGCTATAAAAGGGTGAGGTCGTCCTAGGTGTAGTAGTAGATAAAGGTATTTCATTCTCGTTGCTGATTCGTCCTTTTGTCGTTTACCCCAATGAAAAATGACAACAACAAATAACGCGCTTGTCCATAAAGTTAGATGCAATAAATAGGGACATCGAAATGTTCATCTGTGTATACGCGGTATCTTTTGAAAGTACAGTATGATCTAATCTTTTTCCGGATTTTCTCAAAACAAAGAATCAACTAACAGATTTTGTAAACTTTCTTGTACACTATAATAGCTGAAACTATTTACTGCGAATTCTCGAAGTTTGCAAATGTATTTCGAGTTCATGAGAAGAGAATTAAAAAATCGCAAGCATTCAAGACGCATTCATTGGCTTTTCTCATTCGCGATTTTCTTCTCTCTATAATGTCTTTATAATGCCTTTTGTAATTCAAGTAAATTAAACATAAGTGTAATCTTAACATCGCGATTAAACAATAATCACTTTCTCAATTTAGGTGGGTAGGTACTTTGATTTTAACGAGGGCACCGAGTGGTCGTATGGCTGTCACTTAGCCCGCAGACTTGATTAAATCAAAAAATATTGATGATGATGATAAAGATAGAAGTTTTATGGTGTAGGTGAAAACGGGTGAACCCTGAGAAAACCTGCCTCTGTGGCGTCAACCTTTCTTAATTCATTCTTAACAGTGTAAAAATATACAAAACTCACGAATTTGAATTGGGTGCACAAAAGACGGATTTATACACTGCTTAATAAAAATTCTAACATGGACTATGCCTATAACTTTCTTCGAATTCACCACCACTTAGGTACCGAATTTCGTGAAAAACCTGTTCATTTTATTAAATTTATGCGCGCACAAACAGACAGACAAACATGATACTAATGTTATCCATGTCGATTTTGTTACATAGATATACTTTTATATTATTGAAACTAAAATCACAAATGAAGGATCTTTCTGCTTGATGCAACTTCTCATCGATTTGTACAACAACGTACGATAGTGGTAAAACTGGAATGTCCGTTTCGTACGATTAATCGCTCGTTTATCAAACGATAGGGACGAGTGCAAAATGCACCGACTTGTCGTAAATGGAAATTAATCTTGACACTTGGGGAGTTGCTCGGTTACCATCTGCTACTGTACAGTACAGTACAGTACCTACTACAACTACACACAAACACAACTCATTCGATGAACCCTCACTATTTAGTTTATCAGCTTCTGCTTTTTTCCCCTCTTCGTAGTTTTCTTTTACGTTGCATACTTTGCAATTATCTCCCACCCACCCTCCATCTTCTTCGTTTATCTTCCCTTAAAGCCGCTGTATCGATGACTCCATGTTTTATCAGAAGCTTTAAATTTGTGCTACCAAGGTTTCTCTACGTCGCTTTTGGAGTCGGCAAGATCCATCTTTAAAGTTTTATCTCTTCCTTCAAGAAGTAGGTTGACTTTTGACTTTTCTTCTCAAGCTCAACTTTGTTTACGTGTTCTTGACTTACTAGTTTGATATAAATATTTGTCATTTTTAAACTAACATTTTTCCATTCTTATCGGCTTTTAATGTAGCTTATGTACTATGTGATTTTCTTCTTGCAAAAAACAAACATTAACCACTAACTTTATTGTTAGCATCTTATTATAGGCCATGTGGATCGTTTTAAAGTGTAAAACATTAGTTTAAGACTTAAATCACACAACGAACTAAGTCAAAAGTTCAGGTTGACAAAACGCTGATTTCACGTATGGTTTGTCCATAGGGTTACAGGTTATTGGTTTCCGTGTAACTCTCTCTAATTGGTCCAGCGAATATAATTTTTAGTCTATGCCTAGATCGTGACCTAATGGTTTAATTTCATGCATTGAAAAAAGTTCAAAAACTGTAAAAAGCGAGTTAGTAAACTGCGGTTTAATCCGATCCATACTTGGGTTGTGCGATATTTAATTAACTTATATCTTGTTTTGAAAAGCCAAACAGCTCATTTCGTCTACCTCAACACTTTTTAAAGTTCATTCATAAAGTTTTAAAATATTGCTGGCTTATCATTAGTTGCGTTTACGTTTTTCCCTTTTAAACCGCTAAGCGCTAATTTAAATCTAGAAACAACGTTATATAGTGTGGGGTTTTTTTTTACGGTTGATTACAGTCGGGAGCCTAGTTGGCGGCGGTTTGTTATATTTAATATCGAAGCAACGTTTTAACGCGGAACCTTGCCTTTTTACTTAGGCAAATTCCAATTTGTGGAAGGCAGCAGCCAGCAGCTTCCATTTTCCCAGTTTTATTCATGGTATAGTGACCCGTTCTTTTTGAGGGTTTATCGTTGCTGTGCATGTGCGAGGGGGGATGTTTGGTGGCTGGAACCGCCTCCTCTTGGAAGTAGATGTTTTTCCTTGGCTAACCCTTTTCTATAATACATGGATCGCATCCTTTACGACCCGGTGGTTCCAAAAGCGACTCCTCCTCACCACCACCAATAAACCGGAGATCATTTGGGTTACGTGAGGTAATTCCATGGTCCAATAAAATTCCCTCTTTGGCCAGATGGATGTGCTACGAGCAAACGAAGTGAGTGGATGACGCCATCAATCCGATAAAGAAGAGGGAAGTTCTTGAGCATTTTTTTTACTTGGAGGGGGAGAGTGATATATACTTCATGCCAAATACACCCATTCGCTTTTATTTGAGTTGTTTTTTTTTATTATTTACTTTTTCATTTCCATTTTTTTTTTGTGAATGCTAAGTCGATGAAGACACCAATGTCTTTCTCTGCAGCTCTCCATACAATGAAATTTGCTGTTATTGTATTATCTCGTGTACAACATAAACAACTCAAGAGACTTACCAAGAATCTAGCTTTTGAATATTTTTTAAAATACATTGTTGTTGACGTACTGAAGTAATAACTAGATTTTAAACTCGTGCCATGTGGATTCAGTTTGGGGTCTGACACTAACGGGGACAGGTTTTCTCGGGATTCTCCCGTTTTTTCCTGTATCATAAAAGTTCTACCTTTATCACCCTAACCTCATCATCATTTTTGTATTTCTGATTTCCATAACGTTAGAGGGCGAAATGACATAGCTGTAAGGCCAGTCGGTGCCCTCGTTAAACTCAAAGTATCTACCTTTAGAACTTGACATGTGTATTTTATAGTACCGTGTACAACCAACCTGTGTACTATATACAACCGATAGTTGTACACAGCAGCTTTTTCGTAAAGTTTTTAGATGTATGAGTAGGCCATGAAAAGTGTTTTTTTTTTTTCAAAATTTTGTTTAATTATACATACTTATTGAAAAAGAAATTAAGAATTAAATTCATGTGTCTCAGTAGCTCAGAGTGTTAGGACGTCTTATCGTGTTAACGAGAGATCCCTGGTTCGATCCTAGGCTGGGACAAGGTATTTTTCGATCCTTTTCAAATTCTTGAAAAATGCTGAGCATTATGCCTCGTTAGCGTGTACTTAGCAGAAAATTCAAAAACAGCCATTTTGCTGTAGGTTTTTGAAGAAACTGAGGTAAATAAACAACTCGTCAAAGTATGTGACACGTAGGGACCAAATTCCTGAACTATCGATGCAACAATGAAAAATGTTTTTGTGAACAATCACTTTAGGGAGTTCCTTGGGATCTTTTTCTTCCGAGTGTGCGTTTGTGAAAGCTTTGTCAACGAAGAGACGAGCGTCTTTCTTTAGTAGATCCATCTAATCAACGTGTTAGTGTAATCTAGTTAACCTTTTCAAGTTAGAGACAACGACACGCTGCCTGAACGCATTTCTTAAAAATCGATGCATCCAAACTGTTTTTCGTCTTTTCGATCTTTTTTTTTATTATTTTAAATTAACTTTTCTAAGCACGTAAGAAAAGCAAATCATTCCGAAGACAACAATTAGATCTTGTTTGGTTTTTTTCTTCCTATAATTCTTTTGTGGGTTTTTGACAAACAAACGTTGTTTACGTGCGTTATTTGTGTCATTGTCGTCGTTTTGTGTGGGAGTGAAGAAAGCCAAGAAAAAGAGGTTCCAAGATGTTTGGTCTTCAAACTTAAACGAATCAGTGATCAGATCACGGATACATTATTTTCCATGTTCCTAAACGTCATGTCTGGTTGCTTGTCTTTCTTTTTTGGGGGATGATTATTTTTCCTTCTATTTGGCAAACGGACTTTACTTCGGTTTAACGGAACTTTTCACTCGAGTCGACTGACTTCAAAATCTAGTTTTTTGTTGTTTCACTTTGGTTTTGCTTGTGGTTGTGGTATCACCCCGCGAGATGAGCAAAATCTACGATTGTCAACAGAAATACAGATCTCTGAAAAAAAAAGGTGGTCGAAAAAACCCTCTGGAGGAAAGGTGACAAACAGCGAAAGGAAGTGTCTGACCTGTCTTGGTGACGATAATGTCATCTTAGTCTCACCATCGAAAACGTTAGTGTCACTCGTGGTTCCATATCGCGCATGAAAATATTGACATCAACGTCACGTGACATCACTAACCTCTTCCAGCATCCTTTTTCCTACTTCTTTTATTTCGAGCTTTTGCCCTCGGGTGTCAATGCAGTTTTCTGATTGCTTTGGGATTTTTCGAGCCTCTTCAACGTTAATACTACGCCCTACGTTCTTAGAGTCGTAAATATTTAAGCGATGCTGCAGGGATATTCCCCATTTCTTCCATCTTTTTTACTTTTACTTTTTCGTTTTGGAGTGCTCACTTTGAATTTTATGATCAGCCTTAAAGCGAGATGTCCACTTAGGTGATTTGCAAGTGTCGTTGACTCCACTAATGCGTGTTACTGCAAACTCGAAGTGATCTTCCACCATTAAATATACTTTTTTTTAACCTATATAATTTTCTTTTAGGAAAAAAAATATATATACACAAACGTCATGAAGTATATATAGTCATATACTTCTCACGTGGAATTGAATTTTTTTGTTTTGAATTCATGGAAATGGACTATTTTAAAACGAATATTAGAGTTTTTGCAGGGTGTTCATAACGATAGATTCAAAACATCGTGACATAATGATATTTGTTGCTAAGTGATATCTTCGTGTAATAATCATCCACATAACCACTCAATGACAAACTGTTGTACTTTAAATGTCCATATCTCGGGATTGACACGACGTTGACAGTTGTAAATAGTTGAGTTGACCTAGAAATTCGCAGCAAAACGTTGTGTATTAATTTCGTATCGCTAAAGCGCTGTTTAGGAGTGTATAGTCTATACAAACTATAACAGACGTTCCTAAACAGAACGAAATCACTACATATTTTGCTGCAAATTTCTAGGTCAACACAACTATTTACAACTGTCATCGTCGTGTCAATCCCGAGATACGGACATTCGAATTGAAATCCATTTTGTCATCGGGTGATATTATAGATAGATTCGGTGAGCGTTATAGATACAGAGTATAGACCTGACAGACACGGACACAAACACGCACACAGAAACTTGCCAATGAATCATGTATATAGATAATTTTGTTTAACGCTATTTCTCAAAAAGTACACAATTGAATTGTTAGTCATCGTATAACGGCTTTCACTTCTTTTGTGTGTGTATGTAACAATTTAAAAAACAAAAATATAAATAGATTTTGTTTAAGGAAAGGTGTGCCAATACGCGTTAAGCAAACGATTATCTGCATTAGTAATCGATATACACCACATAAAAAGGGATAAAAAAGTTCATTACCCTTACTTACAGAAAAAAAAAAGATTGGACAGAAAAAAATGGAAACAGTTTTTCACTCAGCAATAGCCACTTTGCATACCATAGAATTATGTTGGAGTAATTACACCCATGGTTTTGTATTTTGTGTATGTATGGTGTTGTGGTGAAAATCACTACCTTTTCCATTATGGCACGCACACACACACACCTAGGGTGCGTGTTACAAACACCGTGTGAACGATGAGGTGGGTCAACTCATAGTCATCACATGACCAACAACAAAGCTAACGTGAAGTTTCATTCGTTTGTTGTCGGTGTTCTATTTTTCAATTTAATGGAACCTATAATGAATTAACAATATATATTTTTATTACGTGTTTATGAACCATCTCAAGGACTATTGCTCCACATCATTTACACAAATTTGCACTCATCAACTTTTCTTTTGCTTGCGTAGTTTTATACTCTCGTTTGATTATCTATCCTCTTTATTTGAACTAAAGTCGATTTTTTTTTTGTTTAAAAAGCGCGCTAATCAATATTAATCTCGCGCTTGAAAATTTGGATTAAAAAAATGGTGAATTTTTGTTGACTCATCTGCAGCTTCTATTTTTTGTTTGTTTTTATGACAGAATGGATCACTCGTTGTTTTTTCATAATTTTTTTCTACATATATTTGGAATGTGTCAAAGTTTTTTTGTATATACTTACTAAACATTGTGTGATCTTTGACACCATCTATGACTTCATGAAGTAAAAATATTTAAAACATTTATTAACTTTAGAGGAGAATGAAGAGAGCGAAACTCGACCAGCATCTGTTTGCGATACATAAGCCTCCGTATAAATAGCAGTGTCATTCAACCCCTTGAGTTTTTGTACTTAAAAAAAACAAAAAAACATTCCAGGTGGCTGTAGCCGTTAGAAAAATCTTAAGTTGCCTAGCTTTCTAAAGACTTTCTTGAAACCCCTGGTATTTTCTTTTCACAAGAATCCCTACGATCGTATTTCCGTCACAGACTGAACAAAGTGTTGATAAGTTGTAAAGAGAGTGGGTAAGGAAACATTATCCCGTTTATCGTTCCAGAAAACTTTTTAGAACCCTTTGTTATTTGGTTAAGAGATATTAGAATATCGAGTTTCAGTGGAATAAGAACGACGCACTAAGAGACCAAACTCGAGCGTGTCAGTGTTGTTTTTTTTGGTTCTCGTTTGTTACAACCACGAAATGGATAAGCTGCTATTGTGTTTCTTATCGATGTTTAAAAACAAAAGTCGTTTCTTGAATGAATTTTAACACTATGTTTCTTTTTTTTTTTTTGTAAAAAAGACAGCGAACTCTGTATCAATGTGTAAATACAACTGTGTAAATACATACAGGGTCAGTCAAAAAGACGTTACTACTTTATGGGCAAGACATCATGTTTATTTTGTTTCATACCAAAAAGTGTATTCAGTTTTTCAGCCCACTTATCTGGGTGAAAGAGTGCATTAATTTTATTTGCAATTAATGTGTTGACATTAGCATGAATTATTGACTACACCATGGTGATCCTATAATAGGCACGGGCAGCAACCGTTAGACCATCAGAGATGCACAGTAGGTCTATAGTTCTAGAAACTTAAACAAAGACTTTTTTTAGTATGAATATTAGTATTCAATGTTTCTTTTCGTAATAGCCTGTGTTGTATATTCCAAAACAAAATAATAAAACACATCCCAATCTCATATACTTTAAGTAGTAGGCCTAACAAATTTTTGACTGACCCTGTATTTATACAGTATGTAAACTAGAATGCTTATACAGCATGTAAACTGGAATGCTTATCCAGTTTCAGTATTGGGACCGACATACAATATTTTTTGCGAAAATTTAAGATCATGTTTTTTGTTGCGTTGGATTATTTCTAGATTTTTTCCTGCTGTTTTCTTTTGGAAGCGTTCGAAATTCAATTTCGTGATGCAATCTCTAATTTCCTGATCATGATATAAGTGGATGATGATCTAATTTCCCGAACCTCCTACTCCTTCTGGAGGTTCGAGAGTCTCTCGAATGCATTGTTCACTTTCTTCGCAGCAGAGGTTCTTTTTGTCTCTTTTCTTCGTCTGCTTCTTAGGTCCTAGACCAAGTGCATCAGCAGGCTGGAGGGTGGCTCTTGCTGCTGTTGTTGTTGTTGATGGAACACTAGTGACGGACAGAGGTGAAAAGAGAGATCTTTATCGCGTGCTGGGGATTCCAACTTTCGAGGCTCATTAGTGGAATTAGTCACGAGAGACACGAGTGATCGAGAATTGGCCACCGACCTAAACTGCTGCTACTGCTTCCATTACTTTAGCAGTGGTAGAGTTGCCAACAGAACAGCTAGACAGGTTCGTTGGGCCAAAGTTGTTGTGGCACCATCAGTCTTCCCATCCATCTTTCATCTTGTTGTGCTGATGCTCCAGGTTTCGATGTTCTCGTGGGAAAGCATTTTTGCCCAAGGTGGAGTTTGGTTAGGTAACTTAATTTTTCGAGTTTGCCAATGCGTGATCTTGCTAAGAGAAAGTGCCCAGCTGTTGGGGTGTCACCCCCACCCTCTCAGTGGACTTTTACACGATAGGCCTCTTTTCCAAACTTGATGCTTTTATTCGATTAGACCTTAGTTGGATTAATCGATTTTTATATTGGATTTCGACGGCTGAAGCTTTTCGTGGTATTAGTCACTCAGGCTGGATTAAAATGAAAGTGATCTCAATGGAATCCATCTCAACCTTTGCTTGAACGCTTTCAACAGCTCGACACTTTGAACAAATGCCTGAATCTCTAAGTCTTCCAGAGAAATTTTTACGCTATGGACACGTTCGTTTAATTAGTTCTCAAGGATTTGGAACAACTATCACTGCATTTAGGTTAGGTCATGTTAATTGTATATAATCAGTGACTTGTGATGCCCGAATACCGTACTTTAAATTACTTTCAATATTTTTTTTGTAAACACACTATTTCTGATTAATCTTACTTGGTTAATTTTAATCTTTTAAATTTCTTCACTTCGTAATTTATTGTTTGAATTTAGTTTCTTTACGTTACTCATGGTTCGAACTGATAGCTTATCTATGAACTTGCTTGTGTGTTTGTTTATCCAGCTATACAAATCCACACGCTTAATCCTAGAGCTACCAAACCTGGCATGTTATCTAACGGGATCAAAAGGTTAGGTGGGGGATTTAGTACGTTGAACTCATAAACATATCCCCTCTTACATGGGTGCAAAGCGCCAATGTGGGAAACCAGTATTCACGAATATTGTGAGATTATAAGAAAGTACACTCTATTGGTAGGTATTAAATTCGCGAATTTTGAGAATTTACTTTGCCAATGTAGTTGGTGTTACCTTTTTTTTTCATCAGTGTTCTTAGTGGCACGATGTCACTTATCAATCACTAAACAAGATCAAACACTCTTGGCAAGACTATTGTCAATCAAACTTATGATCGATATATCGTTTTAAAAAAGCAATATTCAAACTTTCTGATATTTATATTTTCTAGGTAAAGACAGGTTATTCAAGCTGTAACAAAGAATAAATTTTTCCATTTGAGTGTTGATTCGCCGTTTATTCAACCACAAACAGAAAATGCCGCACGTTTTTGGAACAATCGATGTAAATCCTGAATAAGACAGGAGCCAGCTTAATCCAGTTTTCTTTTACAAAATTTGCTTGCCTCTTTTTTTAGGGATTTTTCGTAGGCGTAAGTCATAGAAATCTCATGTCTTTTGGAATATTCCAAGTAGGAAGAAGATCGATTTTCTTATTCTTTTTTACTTTGTGTCGAGCTAGGAACTAAAAAAAAAATAGTGTCTTCGTTCTTAGTGATCCGCTTTGTGTGAGGAGAAACGCTCCTCCTCTATTGAAGCAACTCATTTCGATGCACTCAAGTTGTGAAGAACTAAAGCCCTCAAAATGAATTCACTTTGGATGTTGAACAAACTGGCTTGCTTCCATAATACGTGAACAATCTGCTAAACGTGTTACTTAGGCTTAGACCCCCTTCCCCCAAGACTTTGGAGCGAAAATACTTATTAGATTCAATCACATGCAAATGCCAACTTAATATTGTCTTCCATTTTTCTTTAATCTTCTTTTGTTGATTTTTCGACAAAAAAATGTTTCAGTGTTTTTGAAACACCAGGGTCAGGCACAGTCGACAAAGTTTTATTTTATTTTTATGGTTGTTCCACTAAGTTGGATTCTGTTTTATGTTTTTTCCCAATTATTTTTTTGCTTGGTCGGCGACGGTGCAAAACTGTTAACTCGATAAAACGTCATTTTGTTATTTTCGCCTCTTTTTGTGTTTCTTTTGCTTTTGCTTCAGTTTTCTTTTGTCTTTCGGTCCCAACGAGGAAGGTTGGGAGAGTGCAAATTGTTTTGGATTACTTCCAAATTGTTTGCGCCAATCGCTTCCTTTTCGGAACAGTCCGGGCGTGCTAAGATGTGCCATTGACTTATATATCAATCGGACTCAGTTAATTAGCTCCCAAATTGCTTTCCGGATGAAATAACAAAGCACGACATTGCCTCAGCTCCTTGTGCCTCAGGTTCTTACTCTTCCACGTTTTCTGCCTTTTCCCAAAGACAAACTCCCAAGAACAATTGAAGACTTCTTCTTCTTTTTCACCCACCGACTCGTTTTCTTTTCCAATCTTCTCGTGTCATCATCATCGTTTTATCGGTAATTACGCTTTCATCTTTCGCTATTAAATGTTTCACCTATAAAAACGTGATTGGCCACCCTTTTGGCAAATCAGAAATCCAATTCTTGCAGAGAATTTTTTTGTCTGTCTCTTTTTGTGATTGTGGAAAAAAATGTGATTAAGACATTGAGAAGCAAAGTATACTGTAGGGTTGAAATAAAAACACACAACTTTATATATATAAATGATTTCAGTCGTGTTTTTTTTTTAAGTGAAATTTTCAATGGGGGACATGTGGGGAAACACGATTAGTTGCTAGTTGTAAATGATATCCGGGCTTTTCTTGGAACAAGTTAATCTCATTCTATTGGTGGATTTTAGGATATTTTTTCACCGTTATTTTTTTTTTTTTTTTTATCTTTTCATTTTTATTTTTTTTTATTTTTTGCCTGAAAATCTCATTTTTCATGGAGTGTGGGGGCAGAAGAGAACATCTGCCACATTTCTTCCATTTTCTATTGATTTTTAACTGTTAACAGGTGACGGCCATTCTTCATCTGACGTCACATTATCAATGTTCGAATTTTAAAAATAAAATGATATAGCAAGTGATAAAATCAAAAATTCAGTTTTTCGGCTGTTATTGAACATTATGTTGCAGCTGATGTAAAAGAGACTATTAAGTGTTGTACTACACTATTAGTGGTTTGTAAAACATTCTGGTTTGAAGATATTCCGATTCGATTTTGCCTTTGGGTTACATAGAACGTCTAGACTTGGAAGTAACTTTCTGTGTACGGTAGTTGTTGGTTTGATTTTTTTCTTCACGTCATCTTTCATTTTAATTAGGGTCATTAATTCTTGAGTGAGAGAGAAGGCGGAGAATCGAAGGAGCGAAAAAAAAAGCGTTTCAGTTGCGTTTCCACCAACAAAATCAATAATAAGCTGGAAGGCAGGTAGTTTTGAAAATAAATGGCGAGTCAAAAGTCACGCACGTTTAATTAAAATAATCGTGAAGCAAAGTCTGTAAATCTCAGTTTCACGGCTTGTATAGTTTTCGTGGGGTATAGATTTTGTCATCATCATTCTTAACCAAGGTCATCACCTAAACGGTGTATGTTAAAATACTCAGAGGAGAAGGTTCTTTGTTGAATTTTGTTTTTAAATGGTAATCTGCGAAAAATTAGGAGTTTCAAAACGAATTTGTTTTGTTGTTAATTTTTCTAGACGACAATGAAGTGGGCTGTTTTGGTGACGTTGCTGGTACTGGTGATGATGGTGGAAATTACTCCAGCTGAAGATGATGTCGCTGATGAACTCATTGTCAATGACGAAGGCGACGAGATCATCGTAAGGAACACTAGAGCCGCTAATGGCAGAAACAAAGGCAAAGGAAACAAAGGAGGCAATGGAAAAGGTAGGTTCACAACTATTATTTATACATTTATAGAGAGTATTTCTATACAGGATGAGTTTTAAGTAGATTTTATGAAAATATTATAAAGGCCATTATAATGAAAATATTGAATTTTAAATACAACTAGATGATTAACCTGGCGTAACATTAACATACGCCAGCTAGCGATCCCGTGGATTTCATTGTTTACCCTGGTTGCTATAGTGAACCTGCGTGGATTTAGAAGGTGGGGTCTACCTTAGAAAATTATATATATAAAGATATCACCTTGATAGGGCTCTCCGTAATTGTGGTACAGTATTTTCATTGACTTTGAAATTTAATTTTACGGATTTTGCATTGTTAAATTGGAAACTATAAATCAAATCATATGTAAAAAGATGTAGCCACTGGTCCATTTAGTGTCATTTATTTACAACCAACCAACTGAAATAAAACAAATAATAGCTATCATACGTCAAGATGTTTCTCTGCAGAGCACCAATATTATGCAGCAGAGTGATTTTAGTTGTTTGCGTGGTTAATCAATTTGTAACAACTAAAATCACTCTCCTGCATAATATTGGTGATCTTTAGATAAGTTGTTGTACCAGCATCGTGCCTTATAATATCTATTGTTTGTTCGAATTTTTATTTCAGTTGGGACATAAATAAAACTACACTGGATTATGATTAAATGGACCATTTGCCTACAACATTCTAAATTGATTTGGAAGTTATGTTATAACGACTCGTAGTTTCCAAAGTATCAATGCGATGTACCAATCCGTAAAATTTCATCTTAAGATCAATGAATATACCACCACTGTAAGTGATGGTATTATATTCCAAACTCAATATTTATAATAGTTTTATGATATTCCCATGGAACCGTACTTAAAACTCACCCTGTTTATTGGAATATGCACAACATTAGGCTATTATTTGAAGATTATGTTTTTGGGTAGTCGGTTTGCCCCTGAAAAAACATTTATCTTTCAAGTTTATGTAATAACCTGTGTTATAGTATAGGTAAGTTGTTACATAACAACCCTATACGGAGTAAGGTGGTAAACGTTTTTACTTGGTATTAGAATGTATTGTATATAGTTTTAATACTGGTAGGTTATTTAAGAAAAATACGTGTTGTTGTGTGGTAGACAATAGACGACAATAACACGTTACTTTAATTTGAAATGTTAACTTATACCTGTCAAGTATACATATACAAATCAGTGCTCAAGAAATGTCAACATGTTAATCTCGTTGAAAAAGAGACATTGATCTCAATAGTTGATGGCACAGTAACTGAGATTTTCTATTTAATCTCCTGAGCTTGACATCATTGACATTGACTCATCTACTCAGTCTTGCTTCAATGTAGGACTGAAACGATGAGTGGCGTCTGAAATGGTGGCAAAAATCGATCAATGACGTCATCTTCGAGGGAGGAAAGTTTAAACTTAGTGTGTTAATGAAATTAATTTTAATACTGTATGTGTTTAGAATGCTAATTTTTTTGTAAACTGCGAGAATCTCTTTAGCTTATTTTAAAAAATAAATAGGGGTTATAAGTTTAAATTTTATCTTAAGTTCTATTTTCTCAACCTATCTTAATTGTTGACTATTTGTTACATTTGGTTTTTCAAAGTGAGACTAGACATGGTTTATCTGCTAATGATTTCACCCCCTGGGAAGTTTTCAGACACGTCAGAGTAGTGTTGTGGATAAAGTGAGACAAACTCGTGAAGGAATGCATCTAGAAGGGAAGAAAACCTCCTCCTCCTGCTTTTTTCATCTGTTTCAATGGAAATCTTCTGCCACACAATGGATGTTCTTTTTCTAACGGTCTCAGCGGATCAAAATTCAATCAACAGTGTTTTTCCCTGTCGAGGTTGTGGGGAATGACAAGAGAGAGAAAAAGTGGGGAAGGGGGAGAAGTGGGGGAATAAAAACCATTCGTTTTTCCAAAATAGAACAACCAATGGCTTCAAAGTGAAAGCATTTCCATTCTCTGGGGATATATACCATTTTCACTTTCCTTTTTTTACATACGCTAGTTTTGGCGGCAATTATGATGATTCTCGTTTTATTGGAATACTATTTTGGCTGTGGTTTTTTTTTTGTTTTTTTTACCTTATTTCTTCTTCTTCTTCTTCTCAACCTAGAACGTTCTCGGTTTTCCCGTTCATTACTGGCCATTTTGCCGTTTATCGATTGGATTAACAGCTCGAATTTCCTACCAGGAAATTCCACTTTTTCCCGATGTCGTTTCTTTTTTTTGTATTATATATATATATTTAGTCTTTCAGAATGGGTGCTTTGTCAATTGCCGTTTGGTTGTTGTTGGTTGAGAATAGACTCATTTGTGTCATCGTTCAATAGACTGGGGTTGGTTTATGAAACTTGGGAGTCTCCAGTTGGTCATTTTGCTAGCAATTCGAGTTCCCCCTTGATCACGAAATGATCGATTTTAACGATTTCCACAATCCTTATGTGTCGAGTAGGAGGTGTAACTCAGAGAAATTTTTCTCCTTTTTCATTTAGAGGCAGCAAATTTTGTTGCTAGGAAATGAGATCTGAAATTAAAAGTCAAATGCTAAGGAGTTCACTCATGTGTAAACGACCCAACTTAATTTGGAGCATTCCCAAGTGGATAGGAACTTGGCATAATCTTCACACTTTTCGTGGGTCTTTTCATAAAATTAAAAACTAGTGGTTAGAAAAACTGCTGGTAAAACCAAGTGTAAAGGATATGACTGGTTTCTATGTTTTTGCTAAACACGGAGTATTATTTAATACATGGTCATTATATACTGTTTGTGCAGTTTTAACTTTTCATAACTTTCGGTCTGCCTGTTGCAAAGTTAAAAGGAACCGACGGATGACACGATCTGTTAATTTTTTTTTCAGGATCTTGGGTTTTTTTATTGTGTATAGTTTTAAATGACACTTTTTTTCTTCACGCGACACGCTGTAGTTTTAATCAAGTTCATCCACAGTCACCCACGAAGCAAAAAAATGGCATCTCTATGGAGACCGTTAGACATGACTGGACAGGGAAAGGTGGGAAGAGGAAAAAACTATCTTCTTACTTTGTGGCTTATTCTGGCTTTCACCCTTTTGGTCAGCAAGGCTCTTAAGAGAAGAAGGACTTTTTTCCCTCTCTCTCTCTCTTTGCCGTGAAGGACGAAATTTAATCATGTCTTTGGCAGCGAGTTCTATTTGCACTCGGCCATTGCAGCCAATTCCCTTTTATGACGGCCATAGAGTGTGCTGATAGAGAGTTGTTCAGTCACTGAGATGTTCTCTCTTTTCGCGAAGAGTACGAATTAGGAACCAACCTGAAATGGATGACGATACGTGAGCCTGGGAGTCAGAGTTCAAGCACGAAAAGGAAGAATCCTTTTTTTGGCAACTGTGAATGAATGCTAAGCTAAAAGGATTGGTCGGACCACTTGAATTGGTCGACTAAACGTTATCAATGTAGCCAAAAAGTTATTCCACCAAACTTGGATCTTTAGCCAACTTTTTCAACTTTGCGAGAAAAGAGTTATCATTATGGCTTATTACATAGGCACTCGATTCACTTTGTGCTGCCTAAGATGTCATTGACATTATTCAATTGACGTGTTAAAAGAAGATCACTTTGTAAACAGCAGTTTGAAGCAATGTCCATTTATATTTCTATTGGGTTCATCGACCATTTCAAATCAGACAGCAGACCATTCTTTAGATGTTAATTTTGTGGAGTAGATGTCATAGGTTCATTCTTTTGTTTTAAAAGAGATACCGCAAGGGGTGATTAATGATGTTGGTAATAGTGGTTGAAAACAAATTTGATGTGACACTCAAGTTGTTAATTGGTGGAACAAAGAGTTTCCATGTTCGGTAATTGTCGGTGTTCAGGCTAAATGACGGCCTTACTTTTTTTTAGGACTATTGACTTTCTAAATACTGAATGAAACTTACTACATGCTCCAATTGTTTAAAGGGGAAAAACTGGACATTTTACGAGGTTCTACTGCTATGAATTTCTGTATAGAATGAGAGAGACTAGAACGTTGTATCAACAGTTATCATTGGAGATCGTATGTCGGACAAATATTGAATCTATGAAATGTTTATTTATTCGAATTGTTCCGTTTTGCAGATTGTCGCTATTCCAGAAGTTCTTGGTCAGAATGTCATCCTAGTACCAATCAACGTACACGAACGTTTACCTTGAAGAAAGGTGATAGATCTGTTTGCCAAGAAACGAGAACAGAAACCAGGAAATGCAAGAAAGTCAAAGGTTGGTAATGTCTATATAAAGCCAAGTATACCTCACGTTACATACCCAATAATTATATCAATCGTTCATTAAAAATATCCAAGATTTCTCAAAATAGTTAGTAATGTGATTACAAAAATGTTGAAATATTTTTGCTTTGTTCTGAGAGTTCACTTTATTCTATTGATGATTTACTTTGTGGTATCAATCACTTTCAAACTTGACGAGTTTTAATCCTAATCAAACTATTAGCCACCGACTTTGATTGGCTCTCACGGTGATTGATCGCATAGCGTTAAAAGTTAATTAACGAGTGCACTCGTACATTTTATAGTGGTGGTGCTATGCTATGTATATTGGCAGCAGTTTAATTTTCGACTGACATATACTCTTGTTTAGCCTGCAGATACGTGAAAGGTGAATGGAGCGAATGCGATGCTTCGACCAATCAGGAGGAAAGAATCGATACAATTAAACCTGGTAGCGATACCAGTTGTGAAGCAACACAAAAGAAATTCAGAAAGTGCAAAGGTTTGTCAACAGACTATTATGTACAATTATCTTAACCTTAACCATGACGATAGTACTTCAATCATTTGCTAATACCATTGCAGTGTCGTAACAAATGCATTCGATACTGTGCAGTATTTATACTTAAACATGCATGTTTGTTAATTGAGTGGTATTGTTGTTTAATATTCAACGTTTATATAAGTTAGTTTGGCGCAGTGTGGTTTATTTTCAAACCTATATTTTTTCATGGCTATCATTCTGAGATAAAGCAATATTAGTGATTATCATAACCGTTTGCAATTTTAATTGACATTTCAGATATTTATTTATTTTATTTTAATTTAATTTTTTACGAGCCAGAAGGTCCAAATCAAACGATACAAACAAAAAATACCATATCTCTGGTATAGTATTATAATATTTTTATGAACTTATTTTTTAGTGGTTTTGTAGATAAGGCCTAGTGTAAGTTTGATTTGTAGATTTTTTTTGCGATATTATTGCAAACCGGTGATAGAATTGCTCAACATTTCTGCTGTGCAACTTCTCGAAAAGACAATTTCAAGCTTCACGATCTGTTCTGGTGGTTTGAAATAATTTGAAGACCTAAAATTTTCTCTTTTTTCTGTCTTTCTGTTTTTTTTATCGTTTTATATTCTTCTTGTTTCTTTTTATTTTCTTCACTTACTTTACCTTTGGTCTTGGTTTATAGTCTGCAAGTACGACCGTAAGGCAGAATGGTCTCCATGCGACCCGACAACAGGCATGCGCACTAAAGTGCAGAAACTTGTGGAAGGCGATGCCACCAACAAATGTTCTGCTTCCAAGACGAAGAGCAGGTCGTGCAAGACACAAAATGGAAAAGGTGTGTGTGCATGCGCGAACCTTCGAAGAAAGAGGATAGATAAATGCCAAATGCACGTGCTTGCATGCTGCTGCTGCTGGTGCTGTTTCTTCACACACAAAAAATCAATATTAGCTGTTGTGTTTTGTTGTTTTAAAAGAAAACGTTTTTATGGGTTTTTAGTTTTGCGTTAATACACCGCTTATAAGAGCTTTCTGATGTGTTGATGCTTTTGGAAGAAAGTTCTTAGAAATTTCTTAAAAGTAACAGATTTGCTTTGAAATGATTCTTGTTTTTAATTTTCTCTCGCAGAAAGTGGTCTGCTTTTTTGTCTCTTTCGCAAAAGTGTTTGCAGATTCTTTTGAATTCAGACCACCTACAGTTTATCTGATGATTTCTGGACCTTGGCTCTGCTCTCTGATACTCGCGAGATTACATTGGTCATCTTTGTGAAATATTTAATCAGGAAATTGCTTTTTTACAGTTATTGTTAATTTGGTAAATTGTCATATATCCGTACAAATAAATAGAGGCAGAACAATGACTTGATATAATGCATCCAACCAGGTAATAGCAAAAGCTTGTAACCTGTCGATTGGTAAGGTCCAGTGTTGGTCAGATAGATTTTTCAAGTCAGGAGCTTTGCTTTTCCAAATTTTGGCTCTAGCGTTGGACTATTTGCAATAATAGTTCTACTAAATTGGGATAGCTATTGGTGGTCACGTGTCCTTGCTTGTTGTGTATCTGCAGATCGTTGTTTTTATGGACCGTGGACAGACTGGAGCCAGTGTGAAAAGGGAACTCAGTCGAAAACGAGGTCGGTGGTGTCGGGTGGCCAACGCTGCCATCTAAAAGCCACCAAGAACCGCAGCTGCAAAGGGCGCCAGTCGTAGGTGGCCCCGCTGCTTCTACGGGGGCAATCTTTGGCTCAGTGACACCCCCGACCCCCTTCGTGATGATGGGGCATCTGGTGGGTACTTCTACTACTACTACCAATCATAAAAACCCTATCCGTTGACCTAATGAATGATGATGATGATGCACACACATCTTTTCTATGTTGAGGATTCACTCTTAATTGAGAATGATACAAAACAGCAGTTTTCTTTGTTGATGATGAAACTAGAACTCGAGTGGAATATATGACTCGGCAGCACTTGCACGATCTGGTTTTTGCATTTTTATGATTTTTCAAGCTCATATACACCTTTAAGTTTCATTTCTACTTCTAAAGCTGAAAGAGATGCGCTCTTTCAAGTACATTATCTCTAAAATTTAGAGATAAATACCAAGTTGAGATTTCGAACCTTGGAGCATTGTTATGTGCTTTGTAGCCTCCAGGTAACACAGTAGGGAGTAGTCAGTAGAGTCTCTCTAATCCGACGCATATCGCACAAGCGTGTGTCGGATTACTGGATTTTGAGAATAAATTCACTCTATTTATTAATACACCGACTTAGCAAAAATAACCACACAATACAGGGTGCTGTACAAAGTATCAAAACAAGAAAAAACTTATGTACAGCTGTTAGCTTTTAAGTCTATCTTCAATATCATTGCATTGCACACGAAATTCGTCAAATTTTTAATTTTGTTTTGCGTTTAAAAAGAGTTTTATGTACCGATCTGCTACCTGCCGAGTATCGGATTACTGGACGTGTCGGAGTGGTGAGGTGTCGGACTAGAAAGACTCTACTGTACTGCACCACGCAGTAATAATCGATAGTTTCTCCTGACTTGTTTTTGAAAAACATGTTTAAAATAATACCGATTTTACAGTATGGTTCGGAGCAGTTTGAACTTTCATATAATCTTAATTGAAGCTTTTAAAACTTTGTCGTTGTTACACATTATGCATATCAGTTTTAATGCCCCAAGGTTGTAAAATGTCTGTTTGATAACCTGAATTGTTTTGTTGTTTCGTTCAAAACAAAAGTAGAATTTTTTTTCATTCAACAAACCAACATGTTTAGTTAATTTTATTTTTTTTCTTAACGTTGAATAAGAATAGGCAAATGGAATAGACATTAGTGTATATTTGTTGTTTAAGAATGGTTTTTTTACAACTAAAACAAGCCATTTTTTTTTATCTTTTCTTTAAAGCTGAGAGAAGCAAATACACTGAATCTCTTTAATTTATTTAACACGATTCCCGCTTAAGACATTTATAATTTGGTTTCTTAAAAAACATATTTAGCACGTTCCCATTATATCTGAATTATTTTAATTTCCAAATTTTGAACATATTCAGATTTTTTTGATAATACAGTGGAATCCGGTTATTATGATCACTTTGAGTCTAATGCTTCTTGATAGCAATAACCGGCTGATTAAATTATTGATAAAAAAGCACTAAACAGTGTGTTGGACCTCACTGATTATGATAATAGCCGAATGATGACATTATTATAATAACTAGAATGTAACCTCCGTGGTAGGTATGGTAACCACGGGGAATCTGGTTATGTAAACATTCCATGTGGTATCGATAGCATTACCATCGAAACGCTAACACAAACTTATGCAAAATCGGTGGGTTACTG
>JAQIWH010002321.1:0-25336 GCA_034695005.1 Cryptops parisi | reverse complement strand
TGGAGGATGAATACCAAAGACCCACGGAAGCTGCGCAGAAAGTGTGACAGTCCAAAGATAGCGTGAACGGAGTATAAGTGTTCATCCGTCGAAGAAAGTTCCGGTTCAAATTTAAACAGCCTGTAAGTTATAATAAACAAGTATATTAAAACTGTGCAATGTTTTTTTAAACAAGTTCTTTATAGACTGTCATATACGAATATACTGTATTAAGTACATGCATACATAATGCGATCAGTTTTTATTTCTGCATGTTTCGATTTATGCGAAATTTCGATTTATTCGAATTAAAACTTATGTAATCTCTGAGTAATTCAGATATCAAATTTATGCGAGTTTTGAGTAATTTTATTTTTGATTTCTGCACGTTTTTCGATTTATGCAAATTTTGATTTTCGATTTATGAGAAATTGAATTTATGCGATCGTTGAGTAATTCGATATTTGATTTATGCGAGTTTTGAGTAATTTCGTTTTTTGTTTTCTGCAAATTTTCAATTTATTTATTTATATATATGCAATTTTTTTTTACATTGGACTAATGCAGTTTTTGATTTATGCGAGAGACTTATGCGGTTATCGTTTTATGCGTTGTTTGGTTACATTGCACTATACAGAATATTTTAATGAACGACTGTAAATGGCAGTATACGTTCAATTTCCTGCCCATTCGCTCACTTACAAACTCGCTCACTCATCCACTCACAAGTGAAGCTAATATAAAGAGTATAAAAATATTATTTTGTTCAGAATTTGTTTTTTTTTTATAGAAAGTGACGTATCAGATATCTCTAATTGTATATGTATTAATAGAGAAAAAAATTAATTTTTAAATATCACGTTTATTTAGGGGTTGGAACTCCCGTCATGTCATAGATAGTGCAATATGAATAAAAAGCTATTTATCATGTGAAATTTCTGCATCATTACAAGCGCTTTCCATTTTTCACTCACAATCTAAATAAAAATGACAGAAAATGCTTGTAAAACGTTGTGGTAAAAGGAAAAGGGGAAATGTGTGTATATATCTTAAAAAGGGAAAAAAATGGATACTAAATTGGATAAAATGGCAATTCAAAAAGCCCAGGCTGTTTTTTCGATAAGCGTAATACGAAAACGTCTGCAAGTCATCACCAAAGTGTCAATCAAATCCACGAAGGGAATAAAACGAAACACACAAAAAAAATTGGGGGGATGAAAGCAAAGTGAACGAGCTATAATTTCTCCATATTCACAAAAAAAAAGTAACACACACTGTACAACACTATTCCCTAAGGTTTATCCTAAACTGGAAAAAAATCAAGAATTTTCGTTCACTTATAAGTCGTTTTTATCTCAAATATAAAAGTATCATATGGATAAAATGGATCGAACCAAAATTGGAGAACTATTGAAGATATACAGTGGAATCCGGTTATTATAATTACGGATAATGTTATTCATCGGCTATTGTTATAATTATCCGTCGGTTCCAAAACACTGTTTGATGTTTGAATTTTTTTTTTAAAATTTAATTCTACAAATTTTAAAAATTGGAGCTAACCGGTTACTGCACCGAGCCCTTCCAATCGTGAAATTATCATTTATCTCAAAAATAAAACCACGTACAGTAAAAATGTATTAGAAACAAATTATAGTATTCGTTTAAATCTACAACTTTTATATGAAGTATATTTTAATTAATAAATTATCAAAAAAGTTATTTAACTTTGAACAATACCCTCACTGCAAAGTTCGACGGACATTACGCAAAAACTTTTCTCAATATTGATTATTATTTTCAGCTTTTTTTATTATTCGTGTTTCCATTTATTATTCCCAGTGGTTTTTTTCTTTCTGGGATTGGTTATCCAGACTTTTCTTCCCTCTTTCTCAAATATAATTTGCACTAGATCAATTACACTAGCTGTCAAGAATGTCGACCAAGCATGGAAGATGAGCAGAGTCGCTTTTCAGTTACTGGTTGAGTGCGCCCTCTGTCGTCGAAACGACGATGCGTGGGTAAAAATATATTTATATATATAAAAAAAAAAGGAGAAAGAGTAAGAAGTAAAAGAGAGAGGGAAAAAGTAGAAAAGAAGATAGAGAGGGATAAAAAAGGAAGAAGAAGTAGGAGGAGAAAGACTGCACTTCCAATCCATCAATGCCACTCGGCTCAGATTCCAAATGGTTCTATTTTCTCTCCATTATGAAGTGCTGCTCGGGATATTGAACGTCGGGGAACTATTACGGAATGTGTAGAGCTTTTCGAAAGGGATATTTCTCCGCTTTTACAGCCCACCATTTTATATAGAAAAAAAAAGAATACCGCAGGAACAGGAAGAAGACGAAGGGAGAGAAAGAGAACAAAAAACGAAGACGACGACCACAGTCATGTGGGAGTTTAGGCCTATCTCGGACCACGTGGTTTATTTATACATATAAGACTGGACGTTGGGATTACAGAATTGGATACCCCCAACCCAGGTTAATGGATATATGTATACCACGAGGAGAAGGAAAAAATAAAAGCATTGTTGTTTCAAAAAATGTATATATATTTTTACGACTTTTAACCCTCTTCCTTTTGGTTTAGTATATCCCTATCGAATCCTATCAGGGAGTTCCATTAAGGAAGCAAAGAGATAGTCGGCATGCAAATCTTCGCCTTTACGTTGTTAAGGAAGGGGGTAAAAGTATGAAGAAAAAAATGAGGGTGGAATAAATAAAAAGGACAGGTAGTAGTAGTGGTAGTAGTACCCCATGTCCAGTTTTATGGCCACTTCTCAAACGAGATGGTGAGAGCGTTGAAGGAATTTTTCATACGTTGGTGAGTGCAAAACGCGCAAACAATGCGCGAATCGTGTCAGCTAAATTGTCATCTGAGATAAGAGAGGTGGTGGCCAGAGACAGGAAAGATCCCTGTTTTAGAGTAGACGAATAGAGAGAGAGAGAAAGCTAGGAATGGTCATTACGTCTTGTCCACACAACATAGCACGATCCTGTTTAATGAAGAATAACTACCTCTTTCGTCCCTTTTTTTATAGATATCTTTACTTTAAAATAAAAAAAAAGTGAACGTGATAATAGAGCAGTATACTTCATACACAACATCCTCAAAGTTGTGCATCTCATATTTTTTAATTTGGCGGAAATTTGCAAAATTGACAGGAAATATCTCTAAAAACCTCATAACATGCAGTTTTTGATGTGACAAATAGAACAATTTATTTTCATTGGTTGGGCAAAAAGCTTACGTTTCAATTGTTCGAATTATCATACCAAAAATTTGCGTACCGGTATATCAGGAGGTCATTACGTGAATGACCAAGTGCAACTTTTACACAACAAAAGTACCTTATTATTTATATACGAGTCGTCTGAAGCCAAAAAAAACCATCTATCCAAAATTTTTATATATTGGGGAAATAGACTCGAATTTAAATAGACTCGTATTAAGCATTAGAACCTATGATCAGCCATAATTTTGACTTACATGACTTTTACGTAAACAATGGGCGTTAATTCTTATTATCAGTACAATCTAGAGTGGGTGTATGTTATGTTAGACCAATACTAACCTAACACGAATATTTGTAGTTAATTCCCTTTAGCTTCATATTGAAATTGATTTTTCCAAAGAATGGTCATTACGTTTTGTTGACCATGTTGTTGATCATAACGTCTTGTAGTCTACACATCATGACGATTCTGCTTAAAGAAGAAAACGATATCTTAAAAGAAAAAAAATGTGACGTGATGAAAAACTGTTAAGTCATCATATTTCATAATTATGTCAGATCCTCAAAGTGTTGCATGTCAATTTTGGAAATGAAAGGAAATTTGAAAAATCGGCGGGAAATATGGGAAATTGGATGGAAGATATCTCTAAAATGAAAAACCAAGCACGAGGTTTTTCTACAACCTACAAACCCAAACAAAAAAAAACTTTTGTAAATTTTTTTTCTAAAAATTAAGAAACAAAATTTTTTCAAAGCAATTCAATTGGATTCGTTGTCTAATTATGTGCATTTAATTTTTCTTCCTCGTTTTCCTAATTAGATCCCCTATTTTTTGCCGACGAGAAGAACCTGATGAGTCATTGGCAGAAAGTGGATTTAAACGTTGTTGGTTGGAAAGCAATAAATCAGTAATGTAATTACACCAATGATTTAATTACGTCACAATGGAAGCGAGAATAAAGTTGGAGAAAAAAAATACTATCTATTACCCATTCATTTCATTTGTTCTTTTTCCATTCATCAGTCTTTCCATTCCCTCAAGAAATTAAACACAAACTGAGATTTGATTTACCAATTTTCCAAAAAAAAAATATACGGTATATATATATTAAACAAAAAAATTCTTGTCATGTTACACCTTTGAATGCACGTTTAATGTAATATTAGTGACATTCACCAACAGCAAAAAAAACAAACTATTTCTGTGGAAAAGAAGTATTTTTAAGCCTAGCTTCTGTCAACTTTCTTTCTATCTTCACCCATGTTTTTAAAATAGAACTGAGAAGTCATCTGGTCCGAATAACACATGTCACGCAAGACATTTCAATTAGTACAACAATACCAAAAAGAACAACAACAAAAAATGCTCCCTGAAACATTATTCATTCAAAAAGACGACAATTCTAGCTCGGTTTGCAATAAATTAAGACATCGCACTTTCATGTTGTCCGCGTTACAAACGACGCTATTATCGCGACAATAGAGTGACAAAAGCCACACAAAAAAATAACAACCACATAATAGAATTGTGTTCTTTTGTGTATATGTTTAGAAGGTGTCATTTATTTCTCTTGGAGTAAGAGAAAAAGATGATATCTAAGAATGACTGAAGAAAAAAAATGGAGACAAGTTGACTTTGTTTGGTAGTTCATCTCGGTAGGAGGAGGAAAAGACCTAAAGAACAACTTGGCACCTAAAGACAAACAAACTGGGAAAATAAACAAACAGCGTGCAAGTCACGCCCCCAATTATGGTCGACTCGGTTTAATTGTCCGGGGCGAAAAAGCGCCACCTTTTACACGGTGACAAGGCGACTGTCTAAAAGATTCATCCATCAACCCCACTAGGTCTTTCACTCTTGTTGTTGTTGTTGTCGTCGTCGTCGTCGTTTGTGGTAAAGTTCTTAAAAAGAACAACAAACGAAAAAGAAAGAACAAGATAAACGAAACGTCTTTCAGTTATTTAAAAAGATCTTAAAAAGAGAATTAAACGAGCAGAAGACAAATTGGTGACGTTTAGATAGGCGTGTATTAAATGCGACTCTGCAAAAGATGCCACTTTCTTGAACAATTCGACGAACTACAAGGAATAAAAATGTCTCTGTGAAGTTGATACAACTACTTAGCAACGTTGGTTTATCGTGATTGATGATTAAGGATTAATAACTCACTTCAAAGAATATAATTTTCTTTAACAAAGATCTATTTATACAAGAAATGGAAAAACAAAAGATCGGCGTGCGTAAATTCAATTGGGATTAAAACCAACTTCCGGCTAAGTGTCAATTCTTTTCAGAATATAAAGTAAAAAGGTGGGGTCTCTTGTGGGTATAGAGTGCACCAGAGCACCCAGAGCCAATTTATCTCCACGCTGTTGGTAGTACCAATAGGAAACGCTGTGGCGAGAGAGGGTAACCGAACCAATCAATCAGCGCCAAACGAGGGGAGAAATTAATCACGAGCTTAATTTCTTTTGCTTTTCTCTACAATTACCCTCCCCCCCCTTAAAAATAGAATTCTGGGGAACAAAAATCCCTTAAATGTTCAGTACAATAACTCTTAGTGTCAATACTGCGATTTGTTCAGAAATGCGACAAAGACCCAGAAAGTACCAATACTTCCAGAAGATTTCAGGAACTTGGATGTTCTAGCTAGAAGCTAAATGAATGTCGACATAAGAACAAAATGACAAAACTTTGGTGAATGAATCTGATTCAAAAGAATACGGAATGGAGAATATTTCTTATTGATTTCCAAAAGTGAACTTTGCAATGTACTATAGTAGAACGTTCCAAAGTTCTACAAATGTTACGATGTTACCAAACGTTTTTAAACGGTTTTCAAACATGAAGGCTGAAACGGTTCTCAAAGAAAAACAGGATTGAAAACTTTGCATATTTATAATCCAAATAAGAACGTCCCGACCTACCGCAAAGTTGCAAAGGCAAACATAATACGTTCTAGTTGAATGCAACATAATACAGAAACACAATACAGAATTTGAATACAGTAATCCTCAATATATTACAATACAATCCTCAATAATATTTGCGATATATTTAAGCCTTAATAGTTTATTTGCAATTTCGTTAATATGCTGCGAAAAAACTGTCCCACATGTTCGTTATATGCGAAACAAATTTCGTTATCACCGTGCAATTCTGTGCGTTCAAGCACAAGTGACTGAAGTCTCAGTTTTTCCACTTCATAAGAATATCGATATATATACGATTTTCGATTTACGCAAACTTTGCACAGAACCTAATCTTCGCATTACTCGTGACGTCAAATATTTAATGAAAAATAATGTACAACATGTTAATGATTTTCAAAGACAAATGTTCCAATGTAGCATGATCCAAAGGTCTCAACGTATCAGCATGTTTTAACAACAGTTTGGAATAAACATATAATAATATATTATAATTTAAATTTAAAACAAGGTTGAAGTAAATTATTATATTAATATACTAAGCGCTCTTGGTAAGAAGATTAAAATTCGAAACAAAATCACTCAAAAGTAGTAAAACTGGAAAGTTCTGCAATGCTGTTTCTACCAAACGCTCGATTGCACTCTTCATTTAAGAAAAATTGCTTCACTTTTTTAATGAAACCCTCAATTCACAAATCTCGTCCTTAGATTCAAAAAAACAAAAAATAAATTAATAACAATAATAACTCGGCTAGCTTCACCTAACCTCGTTTATAGGTAAACTTCATCTAACGCATCATTTGCCTCGAAGGAACCAAAACTCGACACAACAACAGTCTCACAGAACAAACTTTCTCATAAACTAACCCACAAAAGGGTTTGAGGCTAAAAACTGTTGAGAGAGAGGGAGGGGGTTAAAAATTAACTTATCAACGACTATTCGTCGAATGAACTACGTATCGAACAACAAACAACAAAAACAACGAAAATGAGGTCTAAAACTTACACCCCATCACGTGACCTCTTGTTGTTGTTGTTGTTGTTTTTATCCCCCCACCATATATACATACGTGTATAACAGGATTGGGAAGATTTTCAATTAGCTCTTTCCAACACCAACCACCTCGAGTGAAAATCCCAGACTCTTGCAGGTAATTAGAGATGGAAATTGCCTAGGCCCACCTTGGACGCTAATCACGTGTCTGATGCGTGGGAGGGAAAACAGAGAACGAGGTGAGGCACCCATCGTTATTAAAAGGTTTGGCCCTGCAAAAGGTTAATGGCCCTCAATGGGTAGGCTCTTCCCGACTTTGTCCAAACGCCCAATTGTGTCTTTCTTCTAACCCCCCCTTTAGGCCAAAAAGGTCACCAGCGTTGGCGACAAATTGCCAACGATAGAAAATGAGCAACTAAAGAAAGGGTTGAAAAACATGACGCTTACCCCCTCCCTCCCCCCCAAGAGATTTTTTTTTTATGTATCTTAATTCTAATGGTTGATGACATAACCTTTTACATGGCAAAACAGATTCAATTTTATCTCTTTTCCCATTAGTAATTTGGTTCTTATTATTAATTTTTTTTTGTAATTTTTTAATATCGAAAAAAAAATAATCCACAAAAAATATGTAGACTTAAATTGCCATAATGTTCACTTTTGTCATCACAAAAATGAGAATCTTTTGTATTAATTTTTACACAGGGTGTTCCTGAGTCACATTTCAACCACGGATCTACGTATCAAAATAAAGCAACAAAATAGTTATTATAAACACGATTCCGGAAATGTATACTCATTTGTGTAGTTTACAGCGTTTATAAAACAATAGGCTTATGCATTTATATGACGTCATCTTGATATTTTTAAAAGGAAAACATTTCCGAACCCATGTCTATATGGGTTATTTTCTTTTTGATGCGTGACATTTTTGGTTAAAATTTTACTAAATCTTCCAGGAACACCCTATATATATATTATATATCACAAAAATTAATGAAATAACAAATAAGAACATTGAAAATTGATTTTAAGCATACTCTTGATTTAGGTGTACTGTCATATACAGATATATTGTTATGTACATACATAATGCAGAGAATCCATTTTTGTTTTCTGCATGTTTCGATGTATGAGAATTTCGATTTATGCGAATTAAAATAAAAGCAAATCATTCAATTTATTCGTGTTCTGAGTAATTTCATTAACGTTTCGATTTATGCAAATTTTGATTTTTATGCGAATTTCGATTTATGAAAATTTAAATTTATGCGAACGTTGAGTAATTCGATATTTGATTTATATACAGTTTTGAGTAATTCCATTTTTTACTTCTGCCAATTTTCAATTTATTTATTTATGTATGCATTTTTTTTTACATTGAACATGTGCGGTTTTTGATTTATGCGAAGAACTTATGCGGTTGGTATTTTTCACGCGTTTTTTAGTATACATTGGGCTATACACTATATTCTCATAAACGATCGTAGATGGCAGTAGAGTTCAATTCTCAGCCTCCTCACTCACTCAAGTGAAGTTAATATAATGAGTAAAAAATAAATCATATTTTTATAATAATGTAGTTACAGTTTCTAAATAAAAAACAAACAAACTTGCATTATTATCACAATAATAAAGGTTTATTTTTGATTAATTTTTTATTAACATTTTTTATTAATAATTTTTTTATTAAAAAAAAAATAATGTTATTTTTAAAAAATGTAATCTATTTTTTTGTTAAAAAAAATAAAGAAAACAAAAATATATTTCCATAATAGTATACAACAGCATTTGCTCATTACATTTTTTCCAACTCATCATAATGAAGATAACATCAACGGATGCTGATAATAGGCCTAATGATAATTACAAAAAATAAAATTACATTAAAAAAAGTACCCCCCCTAAAAAAAAAAATCTCTTTCTAACATTCTTCCGGTTAAATACGTTTTTCCCTTTTCCTTTTTCACCCTTTATATTTCTTCACAACCCCAATTTTTTTTTACTTCATTCTTCACCATGGTAACAGCAGTTTGGCATTAAGTCTCGCGTAGAGCACATAAAATGCAGATGATATTTTCTATGCAAATTCTTATTCAATTATTGAATTGGTGACTTTGATTTATGTTAATAGTCCGGAATGAAATGAAGTCACAGCTCTTTCCGCTTTTCCTCCTCCTCCTCCTCCCCGACCCTCACACACCATCTCCGGAATTAATTGCGAGTTTGGAAGCACTTTGCAAAGAGACCAAGGTACTATACTAAGAACCTCTTGGTAATTTCTCAAGAACAAAACACAAGGAAACCCAATGACACCTGCGCAATCTTTCGCCAAAAGGAAACTTAAGAACGTCGTCTATTCCCTCTTTGGACATCATCGATTTTTGTCCAACCATGAATAATTTTTCAACACCAAGAAGAAATAAAAAGTAATGAAACTTCCTCCTCGTTTTTGATCTTTTGGTTATTAAGATATTCAGAAACTTAAAAAGAAATCGAATTATAGTTTCATGTCGTTATGAATGTATTTATATTTCACAATGATGGAGTTTGTGCATTTATAACGTCACCAAAATGTACGTTCTATGGGCTTATAACGTAACAGTGTGAAATTTTATATGTAAAATTTCTATACGTAAAAATCCTTTATGTAAAAATCTTACATGCAGCCTGATATGTATGAAAGTGTGAAATCCGTTATTTTCTAAAAATTTGAATTAAATTTAAAAATTAAACTTTTTTTTGGCGAAATTCAATAAAATTTCGAAGATGTTGTAACACGAATTGAAAATTTCACGAATATATAAAACTTTTTATACTAATAAAGCTCGTATAATAAAACGTGTTGCATATTGTGTATAGAATTGATGTATAACATTGATTGTATGAAAATGTGAAAAAGAGTACATTAAAATGGGTTTTTTAAGCATACTCTTTATATACTGTCATATACAGATATACTGTATGTAAATACATATATAATGCAAAAAAAAATTCCATTTTTGATTTCTACACGTTTCGATTTATGAGAATTTCGATTTAAAATTTTAAATTCGATATTTAAAATATATGCATTCGTCGAGTAATTCGAAATTTGATTTATGCGAGTATTGAATAATTCTAGTTTTGATTTCTGCAAGTTTCAATGGTACTTTCCGGTTATAGCCAGGCCCAGTCTGATGTTGGTATTTGCTGGTACTTAATTATGGGTTTATTTTGAAGGTAAGGTTAGAAAAACAAAACAATATCATACGTTTCTTTGTTTCTCCTAAGCTAACCTGCAAAATAAACCTATATGGCATCTTCATTTTCGTTGTATCTCATGACGGAAGTATTTCCGAATTATAGTTGCATTATTTAAAAAGATGTTCTATTACATACTCTTTTATCACGTCTGAAAATTAAGAATAGTTTTTTCTGAATCACCCTGCATAAAAAAAAACTTTCTAATGATGATGATATATTATATTAAATTTCTAATATAATTTTATAAAAATTTATAAAAAAATTAAAAAGAGAACCGTAAACAAATCGATTAAACAAAGATATTAAAGCTTACGCAAAAAAATAAAAAGAGGCTTTTTTTTAAGTGGGGGAGAGAATTGAAAATGATCTCGATGGCGATTGAATCGCGTGAATAAATCGTAAAAACTTCATTTTCAAACGGGCAACGAAGAGAAATACGAAAAGAAGAGAAAGAAAAAAGCATAAAATAAGAAGAAGTAGTAAAAAAAAGAAATCGCTTTTAGCAGATTTGCAATTTGCGACTTTTAATTAAAAGGTTTTGTTTCGTTCCTAATTGGTTCTACTTCATTTTCGACGTCGTTCCGTCGTTTCAAAACCATTTCCTCGAGCGAAAAGAGATGAAGAAAAAAAAATTTTGAAGAGAGAGAGAGTGAAAAAAAACGAGATGAAAATGTATTCAGACATGTTCTAACTTCGACACCATTTAGTTTTTTCAAACGACTTTAACCCCCACCCCCTCCTTTTTTTTTTTTTGCTTAGCTTAAGCTAAATTAAAGTCAACCAAACGATGGTTGTTTCAATCCCTATATACAAAATGAGGTTTCGAAATGACAGAAGTTGAAGAACAATAACCCCCCTGGAAAAAAATAAATTGAACCTAATGCCCCTCAAATGACTATCTTATTAGTTTTTCTCATTTCTTTGTTTTTTGGTTTTTTATTATAAAAAAATATTTGCATGAAAAAAAAAAGATTATTAGGGATGTTCAAAAATATCCCGGATTTTATTTGGTGCAAAAACCATAGTCAGCTATTTTGTCTATTGCGAACAACAAAATTCGGTTTTAAATTTGAACATCCTACACATTTTTCAAAATATCTTTGTATTTTTCATTGATAATATTTACAAAAATTAAAATTTAAACAATAATTCTAGACGTTCAAAAATAAGCCGGATTTTGTTGGGCTCAAAATCCATAGTTGGGTATCGTTGTAACGTCAAATAAAATTCGGTTTGAATTTGAACACCCCCTCGTACGTTCAATTATTTAAAATAAGAAATAAAAATCAAGTCGGATGTTTTGTAACACATTTTTAAAAACATCTTTATGCTTTTCATAAAAAAAATTTTAATAAATTATTCAAAATTCTAAATGTTCAAAAATAATCCGGATTTTGTTTGACTCAAAATCCACAGTTCGCTTTCGTGATTGCATCAAAGAAAATCCGGTTCAAATTTGAACACACTCCTGGTTCAATTATTTAAAAGAAGTAGAAGAAAAAATAATTAAATCGGCAAAAAAAGATTGTTTCATGTTTCTAAATCTATTTAAACTATTTTTTCTTATTATTTTTTATTACCAAAAACAAACAAAAAATGTTGGTTTTTTTCACTAAACTTTCAAGAAAACCTTTTCCTCGAGTTTTTACAAAGATTTCTATTTGGTCTTCAATTTCTTTCGAGAGAACAACCTTATACAGGTTTATTTTATAAGAACGAAATAAAGAAGAAGAAAAAACCCTTTTGAGCCACCGGTAAACCCATTCTATTTTTTTTCTTCTTTATTCCCTCATCTTTTGCAATTTTCCTCCTTCTCTTTATTTAAACTCACATCAGTCGAAAGATTGGCTTCTTTTTCTACAACAAAATAAAGATGACTCTCTCTCTCTCTCTCTTTTGCTTCTTTCTTTTCTCATTCTTCTCTCTTTTTCTTTCTCCTTCTTCTTCTTCTTACTTCTCTTCTCTTCTACCTCGTTCTCCTGATTGCTTTTCTCGTGTAATCTGATTCGAGGAGCTTTCGGGAAACGAACCCACGACTCAGTCGGTGGTATTAGAAGCTCGTCAGTGAAGCTAAGCATTTTTCCCTTGCCCCCGTTTTCTTTCCTCCCCTCAATTCGTCTAACCTATTAGATTTCTAAATCCAACAGATGTCACAATTACTCTAACCCCTCCCCGACACCACCACATAAAATTTTCAGTCGAGCGAAAAATAGAAAGAACGACTCACCTCGTTTTCAACGACTTTGGGATAGAATAGCGAACCTAAGCTCCATTGCGACTATCTTTATTCCCCTTTCACCGAATTGAAAACGATGAAAAGGAAAGTAAAATACACCTACAACGTCTCTCTATTAAATTTATTTGTATATTTATATATAAAAAAATATTTATAGTTCTACTGTCGCTCGATAGAGGGCAACACGTTACGGGGTTTGTTGGTTCTTTTCGTTTTGCATGCTTTGTATTGGCAGCGATTAAATAGTTATTTTTTAATATTAAACTAATGTGCCATTCCCGTCGCAAGCGACGGTTAACCCAGATATGGTACAGTCGTTTCATTTATGGTCAAATTTAGGATGCAGACCAATGTAGATGTAGGGGAAAACAAAGACCGATTATATCGAGTTTAACATCGATTTTGACGTCACACCCGTCACTAAAAAACTTTAGTTATATATGTAATTAATATTTTAATTATGATTAGTCATATGATTAGTCATCCGTTACTTTTCACAACTCGATAAGTTTATTTCATCAACTTTGTTTAAGCTCATTGAAAGATACAGTGAACAGATTGTACACTGTGAACATATTTGCCGATCTGATTAACATGATTAAAATAAAGCTAGCAACGCTGTTGACGACTAAAATTGCATAGCAATAATATCAAAATATCGATATTTACTTCAAAATAAATCTGAAATAAACTTTTGAAAATTAACAAATTTCGGGGGAAAATGTCCGTCAATCGCGAAATCGGCAGATTTCGTAATTACTTAACTTTGCCAATCATTGACATTCTACTTTTGGTGCAAGAATGTTACAATGGTAGTCCGGAGGTTCTCAATTTATGCGAGATCATCGATGGCACAAAAAAATTGCATAAAATCAAAATCAAAATTCTCACGAAGCACTGTTTAAAAAGATCGCATATACCAACAAAATATTCCCGTATATATAACGATCACCTAGATGGACATCGCATATTGGCGATGAGAACAATCATTTCAACTGTCTAACTCATTCAGATGTTTTCGATTTATGCAGTTCTCGCTTTATGGGATTTTTGGTGCATCGGACTATGCAGTAGCCTATATTATTATCAATCATCATAAACGTCTTTAGATGCCAGTATACGTTCAATTTCCAGCTCACTCGCTCACAAACTCACAGATGAAGCTAATATAAAGCATATAAAAATATTTTTTTTGCACGTCATCGATCCAATGTCGTCACCAGTTTCGAATGGTCCTATAGTGTAAACACATTGTGACACGAAAGCTATCAAAAGTTGACTTTTGTGAAAAATGGTTCAAGCCATCAAGCTCATCCAAACTGGTAGCTTTATTACTAGACAACAAAGGGTGGTTTGACTGGCGACACAAAAGCCTATCTCTTCATTAGTAAGCATCGATAGCTCAACTGCTTTTGATCTCCAATTGACGACGAGTGCAGTTCGCACAATGGAACTTAATTTTACACTTGTCTGAGTGTATCAATGAGTGTGCAAACTCAATTTACGCATTACGGCCTCACAAAGTTAAACGAGACAAAACGTCGCCATTGTGCGCAAACGAATCGAAATTAATGCGACCTCTCTTCATTAAGACTTGTCGCATTCCTCCTCGTGAATAATTAAATGTCAAAGTGTTAATTTGAAATCACTATTCAATAGCTGCCACGTTTTACAACTCTTCCTCTCTCTCTCCCTTTTTTTCCGATTTTATTTTTTTAAAGTAGGAGATGACAATTTTATTTTTTTTTGGTCCAAAAAAGAAACCGTTTTGCACTGCTTCTCATATATATACGGCTGTTTAAAAATTCGCAAAAGAATTTTTTTACGGGTCCAATTAATTAAAAGTTTCGTTTAATTACGTTGACAGTCATTAGCGTTTGATGCCATGTAAAAACTACTCAATTAATAAAGACAGTCGAGGATGGAAAAGTGAGCAAAGTATCGATAGGACTGATGCTATTCTCATTGCTCCTTCTTGCCAATTACCCCTCTTCGCATAGTGGAAAAAAAAAACCCAACTCAAAACTTTACTCCCTAATAAAAAATTCTAATTAAAATGTACGCCAACTAATTCATCGACCAACGCACCAATTCATAGGGGAAAAAAAAAACACATCGGAAAATAAAAGTTGTCTTACAAACTCATTCAACTCGCATAGCTCAAAACATTGTGACTTTGTTTCTCAAAACAAAACAACTCAAAAAAACAATGTGATTTTGAATTCAGTCAATAACTTTTTTAGTTCAGTTATTGACTGGATTAAAAAGAACGCAGAATCCACGAGTTATGCGAGTTTCTTATATATTACTATGTGATCGATTGAGACAAAATCTCCCAGATGCTAGTTGTATGCCACGAAATTTCGCTCTTATGCGCTTTTTGTGCGTTTGTGCTCAAATGAATAAACGGTGAAATTTTTAAAATTTTGATATGTGCGATTTTAAAGTTGCGCGAAACGTAGTGCTCATAAACGACACCCGTTTATGTGTTCTTAACAAACGTGAATCATATGTGGTTGTTGTTGTTGTATTTATTTATTATTTTTTTAAACATATGCTGAGCATTTTTGTTCGATACAGTAATATACAGATATGTACACATACATAATGCAAAAAAATCCATTTTTTATTTCCGCGATGTTTCGATTTATACGTAATAAAACTCCTTGTTTCTGTAACTTTGTATTTTATGACAAACGTGTCGAATAATAAAAAAATATAATCAAATGAATAAATAAATTTATGCAATCTTTCGAGTAATTTCGATATTCAACTTATGCGTGTTCTAAGTAATTTCAATTTTGATTTATGCACGTTTCGGTTTATGCGAATTTGATTACTGCGAATTTCGATTTATTCGAAATTAAACTTGATGCCATCGTTAAGTTAATTAGATATTGATTTATGCGACTTTTGAGTAATTCTATTTAATTTCTGTACTTTTCGATTTATTTATTTATATACGCAGTTTTTGATTTATGTAAAAGACTCATGCGGTTCTCGTTCTATGCGTTTTTTGATGCATTGGATTATACAGTATAATTTCATAAACGACTGTAGATGACAGCATTAGTTCAATTCACAGCTCACTCACTCACAAACTCACAAGTGAGACTAATATAAAGAGTACAAAAAGGTGATCTTTGCATAGAAAAATCGACAACCTCCTGTAGTTTTTATTAACAATTTTGTAGATAATACCAAAATATTGAGTTCTGTGTGCTATCATAAAGAGAACACTCATTTCAGTATAAAAGTACACATTGTTGTTGATTAGCGATTATTAGAACAACAGAGTCAAAAATCTGATGCGAACTCATTTGAAAACTTTGCAATTCAGACATTTTCATTATTAGAACCATTTTTTTTTTTGCATTATTAGAACCTTTTTTTTTTTGCAATATCGACGATCTTTGTATACAAAATAATTCCACATATTTCGCTTTACTTCTACCATATGAAATAATTTCTAATATATGAAAAAAGTAAAGATGATGGTTTCTTACCTTAAGATAAAGTTGATAAGTTCTTCATCAGTCGAGGAAGTTGGATGATGAGGCGGCCATTAAAATGCGGAGGTGGTGCCACCTTGCGACGGTGTACTATGTCGAAGGCGAAGTTTTTGATTTCCACTTTATCATCTCAAAAGTCTCTCTCGCTTCCGTCTGGTTTCTTTCTTTATTCGTGGGTGTGGGGTGTGGGTTGAAATGGGAATGAGAGACCCATTTAGTTGGGTTCTCTTCTTCCACTACTTTCTTCTTCTTCTTCTTCTTCTTCCTGATAACTGCTTCAGCGACCCGATCAGTCGCGCGCTCTGACCTAATCGGAGTTATTAAGGCGCCAATTGTGCAAAAGGGGAAAGTAATTAATTAAGGTGAACCCCCGAATTATGCTAATTTGAGGTTGTAAATCTCACCTGGGAAGCCATTTGCTCAAGAAAATGGCGGCCATTACAAAAGGATCGCGCTTCGTGCCCTGCCACTTTAATGGTTTGCCACCACCACCACCACCATCATCATCAAGTCAAAGCAACTGCTGCCGAATTGAAGAGGAAACAGCCACACAAAGCAATTGGAGATAAAAATAAGAAGAAGAAGAAAAAACTGGCAAAATGAAGGGGAAAACATAATCATCATGGATAGTAATGATCGTCATCATGGTTGAAGATAAAAGAAAATTAAAGCATAGAAATGCGTCGAGATTCCCATCTGACGATTCTGGAACGTTTCCGAAATGCGCAACAACGAACTGCTGCTTTCGGATCTTCGCAGAATTCTTAAACAACCTGGCGAATGAAAAAGTCGTCCAAATATGAAACTCATTTTCTTTCAAATTATTCACAAAACTGCTGAAAAATTGAACAAATTATCAAATAATTAAAAATAAGCTAACATGTGTTTCTTTACAATCCTCTTAACCTTCCGTAGTATTCAGAGCAGTGAGTAGAGTATAACTATAGTGTAAGTGCCACTATGGTGCAAAGAAACAAAGAGCCACAATAAGCAACAAGCCCATCTCCATAATTAAATAATTAACCATTAAACTGGAAAATTCGTTTATGCTTAAAATCTCCAGTCGGTGTGTGAAATTGAGTTACTTTATAACGTACATCATGCAACTTAGGTTGTCTATTGCCGTTACCCTGAATTAACTAGGCATTTCACACTTGAACAAATGACACATTTTGACGGCAACAGTCGTGTATTAAAATCTACAAGTGTTTCTAAATTGAATGTGGAATCAAAATTCTCTTTTTAAATTAAAGGGCCTGGTGTAAAGTAGCATTTTTGTCAAAAATGACCTAGACGGATTGTCGAATGTGTTAGGTGCAATTCAATCTTCCAAATGCGTAATTTTTGAGCAAAACAACACTATGTGCAAAGATATTAGTGCAAGAAGTATTGAGTTGTCCATAAATTAGCAAGGCAAGTTCATCTTTAAACGCGATTTTCTCGAAAATTGTAAAAATGTTACTTAGCACCCTTTTACACCAGGCCCTTCAATTATATGTGCAAATTCAAAACTTCAAATCCAAATGTACAAATTTCGAAATATAAAAATCATTAGAATAGCTCAAATATACGTATACTAGGCTAAAGTATTGAACTTACATTATTAGTTTGTTGGAAGACATTCCACTCTGGTAGAGATACGTATCTCGCATAACAAGCGATAGTGTAACTTCTTTGCTATAAAATATACAAGTGTCACAAAACAAAAAACTAAGCAACAAATGTAGAAGATACCAAGAAAAAATTAATTGATGTTTTCTAAATTGATGTTTTCTGAATAAATGGAATGAAAAGTTATTCATCGTCTTTCAGTTTTGTTTGCATACGGGTCATGTTGAAGAAGAAAGTGAAGATGATAATGCATCCTCGATGTTGTTTATTTCCCCATTTTTTCTTTTCATTTTCAGCCCATACACATACACGTCAACTCTTTCTTCTCATTTGGCGCCGTGTGGACGCGCCAGTGGACCACTTGCTGACCCTCAACCAGTGATGGATCCATGGCGACCCATTTGCGGGGGTGGGTAGAGAACCTAACATTACAATATCGAGAAGACACCAAATAAAGATAGGAAAAGTCGACAAAAAAACGTAAAGAGGCATAAAAAATATTGTTGAGGGATGAATCATTAAAAAAAGAAGAACATCGCAGACAAATGACTCTTAGCAGTGGTGATTAATCAGGTTTGGGTGTTTGCGCTGATAATTACTTCATTTGGTTGAACGACAAACTGGAGACGATTAAAAAGAGAAGTGAAAAATCAAGAGAGGAGTGATCCAGACAATTTTCTGTTCGTAAGGTGAGATCGAATCTCACATTGAAAATAGTGTGTCTTACAAATAAATTAAAGAATACAGAGTTAAAATAATGAACGAATGTCGCGAAGCAACACGAGTCTAAACACGGGGTTAAAACTATGAACGAATGGTGCGAAGCATCATGAGATAGTTTATCTACTATTGAACAAATTTCCTGTCAATGGCTATATAATGGTTGGGATAAAATAGTCCATAGATATGATATTGGAAATATGAACGCTAAACTTGGATTAAACAAGATTAACTTACTGTTATTGTGATTAACTCAACGTTATCGTATACCCTAACAGCGAAGCTCTCTTTTAGATGCAAAGAGGATTATATGTTATCTTTTATGTTAGTTGTTAACATGTTTTTGGATCACCCTTTAAGTGCAGTTATCAGCCATTTCGTTTTTGTTTTTGTTTTTTGAAAAGGAAAATGATTATTATCAGTTATTCAAATGAGAAGTGCAGCTTGTTGTTAATAAAGTGTTATCTATGTGTAACTTGATTAATAAAATAAAAACTGTATAATGAGTGTTGAAAAACAAAAACATGCAAATGTGTAGTTGAAAGTTGTAGTAATTCTAATCTGTGAGTGTTGTAGCTGATAAAGTTTGGGATTTCTTTGAAAAAACTTTTTTTATAAACTTTCTTCAACTACACGTTCTAAAGAAAAAGAACTAAAAGAAGAGTTAAAAAAAGAGAAAATTGGAAGAAAATAAAAATCACAAGCTTCTCGTCTAATATAATTAAAGTGGAATTTATTCATCAAGTGTCTTGTATGACAAGAATGCCATTTTGTGTGCAAGACAATGTGTGCAATTTTAATTCGTTGGAATGGAAACTAAATTTTTTCAATCCTACATTTTATCCACCCAAAACGAAAAAAAAATTATACGAGGGTATATATACCTATAATATATATACTTCTATATAAATCAAAAGATATATAGATATATATACTTAATTAATAGAAAGCCGAATTAATCACTTGTGTAGAAATTCCTGGCTTCTCTCGCCTTTGCGCGTGGGCGGAGAACGATCAATTACTTTGATCTACTGAGATAACACGCCAAAATGGCGTTTTTGAATTCAACCGAATTGACAGATACAAGACAGCCAAAGAGAAAGAGACGAAGAAAAAATGGCACCTTTTTAAAAAGCTAAAAAAAAAGAAAGTACACCCTTAACTTTTCACTTCCAAATTACGTTCTTAAAGTCGAAGGACTTTGAAAAATCTGTTGTTTTTTTATTTTCAAGAGTAAAATGAAAAAGATCGAAGGAATTAAGAAAAGAGAGTGGAAAAGAAAAGAGTGAGTAAGGGGTTGATATCATTTTCCATGCTGTCAAAACAATTCTGAAATTCCGATTACAGTCTCCATTGCACTACCTCAATTAATCAAACACCCATCTCTGATTGGAAAGAAAATTAATCTTTGCTAAAATTTCCATTAGATTCAAGTTTCTCATGGATAATATTTTTTTTCGGTTTTTACTCGATTTCCCCCAAATTTTTTTTTTTTGAAAAGTAATTATTTGAAAAAGAAAAAAGTCAAGTACCTAAAAGAACATTGTAAAGACACTACTAACGTAGAAGGCAATGCTTTCAAGTTAATCCAAATAATAAAAGAAAAAATTGTTATACTTTTTTTTTTATATTTTGTGGATGTTATTAATTTTTTAAAGTATTATTCGACAGGAAAATAATTTTTATATTTTAAAAAAAAAGAAATTTGGTGGATTTCTAATTTTTTTTTTTCGTTTAAAAAAGCCAAGAATCTTGCTTTCATACGTGACTTATATTCAAAATTAATTTTCTGTCATGCAAAAATTTTTTTTATATATATAAATATATAAACGAAAACTGAAAAAAAAAAGCGGTAGAGAAGAGGAAAAAAATGTTTTTTCGAAAGTAATTATTGGAAATTTAATTTCTACGCAAGAGTTTGTAAACCCTACGAAGAAACATTAGTAAAGCTAAAAAAAAAAGACCGGTTACATAAAACAATCGATCATTTTCAAGTTATATTTGCATTTCAATTTTGCAACAGTGATTAAAATAAAGAATCGATGAAGAAAAACATTAATAGATCAGGCTTGAAACATTGAAAAAAAATTCACGTCGAGCGAACCAATAGTCAACCACCAACACCAAGTCAGCCAGAAAAACTATAACGACCAATCTGTTATTTTTTTTAATAAAACTGAATAAACGAAGAGATTTTTACAAATAACTACTCCTACCTTACTTGACTGGGTACAATGTTTATCAAACCCAACGTTTCGCCTTCTGTGCTCAAAAGCTTTTCAAGAGAAAACACTGTTTGTTATTCTTTTGTAAAATAATTTTCCCTGTTACATGTTCAACTCAAATTAAACAGTTACATTTAATTAATTAATTCATTTGGCTAACTTCTGGAAGATGGCTAACTAACCATTTCACGGTATAAGAAGGTAATCGTTAATAATACAATAATTGTAATCGAAAAAAAGAATGCGAAAAACAACTTTTCCTTATTTTCCACATCTTTTCGAGGAGCTAAGTCAGGTGGCTACGTCATAAGATGGCAACAATGCTATTGGTGGAGAACTAACTATAATCTTTGCGCTTCCTTCCAGTCCAACTGAATGGATCATCAGCTGCACGTTCATTGGTCAGCGCATTATTCTATAACAATTGTATTTATCATTTCGAAACAATATACGTTATATAGTTTTCTTTTATACTGTGATACACTTTATTCATAAAAAAAGTCAATGGGGGTTGGGAAAAGTGGATTATCTTGACATTTAAAGAAACAAAACCTTTTTTTTTTGTCATTTAAAAGAAAAAAAAATGCCAAAAAAGGGAACTCGGTTTTTCATTTATTATTTCTCGCTAAAAGGCACAAAACACATACGAAAATACTGATATGAAGCCATAGACATTTAAGTGGTATCGTCACTCGTAAGAAACAGCCAAGAGAGAAATTACATACATATTTTGTAAAGGGTAGAGAATTGGGAAGGGGGTAGCAGCAACTGGAATTTTTTTTTTTTATCTTTTTAAAAAATAATAATAATGATAAAAACAGGGTTAGGGGGAATCAACAGGATATTTTTATATAATTATTTACACGTGCTTTTCTTTTAAAAGTTTCCAAATGATGATATTCTCATTTTTTTCTCTTTAAAATGGGGGTATGTAATTAATATTTTTTGTAATTATTATTATTATTTATTCATAATGCAGAATAAAAAATGGAAATGAATGATTTGAGTGAATTTGATGGGCGTGATTGTTTCTTTGTTTTACACAAAGTATGCTGTTGAGAATTGATTTTTATTTTTAAATATAAGTTACTTTGGCACTAATATTTTTCGAGGAGGGAGGGTCTTAGAAAATTTTTGTTACTTATCATATATTTTCTTTGTCTGATGTTGTCTGTTTTTTTTTAAATTTTTGTACGAGAACTCAAACTAGTCTTATTGATATATGTAGCTGCCTGCTTGTAATATGCCTGAATTTTTTGTACCAATCTTTAACTCAAGATTTGTCTTTTAAAACCTACTAAAATCGAGAATTTCGAACTAAAAACAATGAATAAATTTTGATATTTTTAAAAAAATAATTACCAATAATTTTTATAAAATTTACAAGAAGCCCTCGAATTGAACAATTGGTATATATAAACACAACAGCAGCCTTTATGATGGGAGGGTGTACAACATTTTTGTTTTAAAATTTTTTGAAATTTATCGTACCTCACATTTTGCACGTGTTATAAAAATTTTCAATCCCCTCATTTTTTCTTTTACGTTTCGATATATCAAAAGGGTTAAAAATGGTTTTTTGTTTTCTTGGCAAAAAACAGACACGAGAGAAAAATTGGAGAGCAACATTTTTCTTAGAAACAACATCGATGGCGACGAAAAACAAAATGGGTGGAATAATGAAAAATGTAAAATTTGAACTGTTTTTTGTCAAAAGATTGTGAACAACTTAAAAAAAAAACAAAAACTGAAAAAAAAATAATAATAATGTCAAACATCATCACTGTTCCCATATCGTCATCATCATCACAAAGTTCCATTTTCTTTAACCCTATTGTCACTTTTTCCATTGCATCATCATCATCAGTTCCGAAAGTTCCAACAACACTCATTGTGTTTTATCCATATCCATTTTTGTTTGTTTATCCCACATGACAGCGATATGTACACAAAAAACGTGGGTAGTATATGTATACAGTATACATCAGAAGAGGAACAAAAATTAAAAAACACCCAGTTTTTTTTAAGACACTCAAAACAAAACAAAAAAGCAGTCACCAAGTTTTTGTTTGGGAACTTCCAAAAGCTTTTTTTTTTAAAGAGAAGTCTTCTTCAAGTCCTTTTGGATATCTCACAAGTCTATGGGAGAGCATTTCCATTTTTTTAGGCCTACTAAAGGGTTATGTAATTATTATTTTTTTTTCTGTAAAATTTTTTTTCTCTTTCTATATAGAAACAGTGCACTAGATGCAAACATGAGATCAACATCCTAAGAAAACACAACTTTTGCCTTCATCATTTTTATATATATATATATTTATATTTATATATATAATATATATAAATCGGGGATTTTGCTATCATCACTTCAGTTTGTTTTGTTTTTCAATCTTTTCACTTTTTTTTAAGATGCATTATTTGAAAACAATTATTTAAATAAAAAACATGATGAAATGAATTTTTTAAAAACAAAAATTTAAAAACAAAAATACTGGCAGCTAAGGGGGTGGGGGGAAAATGTCGGAAAATAATTCGTAAAAAAAAAACAAAAACAAACAAAAATAGTTGATTACTAGGTATGAAAAAACAAAATGGAATTTTTTCTTGTTTTTACTATACACGATTATAATACGTAGCTTGTGAGACACACAATTCACAGGCAACAAAAAGGAATCATCATTGTTCATTAATTAATTAATAATAATAATAATTAGTTAATAAATTACCGAAAATGGGACACAGAATGAATGTTATTATTTCTTCATCTTGTTTTCATCTTCTTGAGAAAAATAATAATAATTAATGAAAAATCCAAAAAAAAAAGTAGAGACGCCGTTTACGTAGAAACACTGGACTACACACGTTGAATTATTATTATTATTATTATATTTTTTTTTCGAAAAAAAAATTAAAAATGAATGATATGAGAGAGTTCACTTTTATATATCATCAGTTATATTATAAGGAGAGGATATTTTTTTTTTCGTCCAAGTTGGTTTAAACCGTCAATCAAGTTCGATTATTTTTTTGTTTTTTGTATTCACCATTTTTATTTGTGTGTTAACCTCCCTGAAGAAGCACAGTTGTATATCTCATTTTTCAATATATGTATATATATATATTAAAGACCAGAAGTAAGAAAATGAGATATGGGTTCATTATTTGTTGTTGCACAAGATGGAGGTTGTTGTTGTTGTTGTTGTTGTTGAAACAAATAACTCGAAAGCTGTTGTTGTTGTTTAAATAACACACACCTAAAACAGCACGAAGAAACACACAGTCGAGGGATTATCCACAACATTATTATTTTTTTCATTATTACTAATTATCATTTTTTTTTAATAAAAAAAAATCGTCACCAAGTCACGTGAGTTTTCCCATTCATCACAACTGTAACTTACGTCGTTATATATATATATTTTTAAAAAACGTCAAAAGTTGTAACGTAACGTTCAAACCCAATAATTGTTCTGTATAACGATGGGTAAAGAACGCTGTTTTGTTTTGTTTTCATTATTATTACATATATCATTTGATGAATATGATAAAAAGTCACTCTAATATAAAACAACATGGGAGGGAAAACCCAGCTTGGTGTCCGAACAGAAAAGTCACTTCACAGTTGTTAATCATCATAACTTAACACTATAGACTATGGATTATTATTATTATTAAGGAAATATATTTAATAATAATAATAATAATAATGATAAAAGATTGTTTCGTTTTTTTTTAACAACCGTGTAAGTGCGTTGCTCCCTCGACGAATGATGTCTTAGTTGTCATCGTCTTCGGACGTAAGATCATCGTACGAATCGTGTTCTTCGTGTGTGCGTAGTTGTCAGTAAATGGGATGAGACATAAGTGTGTTGTGGGCAACGGCTGTGCATTGGTAATCGCCTTCTTCGTCTGTGCTGTCGGGATCATAGCCATGGTCTGTGGTAGGTGGTCTAGCAGCAGCCATCAATAGACTCTCCTGGTAACGGGAAGAGTGGCTAAGTTGCAGAGGTGAAGAGTACGGAGTTCTTGTACAAGAGTCGTGAGCTGTCTAAAAAGAAACAGAAACAAAAAAATCTTATTAGACAACCAAAAAATAAATTTTATTATTATTATTATTGTTTTTTTAAGGCCATCTGTGACATGCAAGAATTGCGCAATTTTTAAGCATATTAATTTAAAACAATTTGGATGGATAACCGTGACGTCAACTTGTTGCCAACCAAGAAAACTTGCTATTCGCTTGGCCAACCAGTTTTCATAGGTTGACAAGAAATTGACGTTACAGTTGTCCAAACATTGCTTTGAATTGATTGCCGTACCTAAAATTGAGCAATTTTTCGCAAGTGACAAGTCATATTTGAACAAAAAATTGCTATACCGTATTGATATATTGCAAGTTACTTTAAAAAAAAATAATAGTTGAGTTTGTAACTAAACTTGCATGTTACTAAACATATTGTAACTAAACTTTCATATTACTAAACTTTCATGTTACTAAACTTGTAATATATTGTAGCTAAACTTACTTTTACACAAAGTTGCGTGTTCTATTAAAGAAAAACACCACTAAAATGGATAATACTTTCCTAAATATTGTCAACACAAATCTTAATCGAAATAAGATTTTAAAAATATAATGCA